>RJWJ010002421.1:0-101762 GCA_004363605.1 Indri indri
TTTTTTGACTCATGCATTATTTGAAAGACTATTAAGTAGTTTCTAAATACTTGGAGATTTCTCAGGTGTCTCTTATTTATATATTTAATTCTGTTTTTGTCAGAAAACAATCTTTGTACGCCTTGAATTCTTTTCCATTTATTGAGACTCATTTTATTGCCCAAAATATGGTTAGTCTTGGTAAATGTTCTCTGTGCAATAAATATCCTGCTGTTACAGAATGGAGTATTCTGTAAATAATACTTAGGTCAAGTTGCTGACAATGTTGTTCGTGTCTTCTATATTCTTACTGATTTTCTGTCAACCCTTGTTTTATCAATTGTAGAGAGGGAGATATTGAAATCTTTAATTTGGATTTGTCTGTTTTTCCTTGCATTTTTATTAGTTTTGGCTTTATGTATTTTGAAGCTCTGTTATTAGGTATATAAATGTTTAGGATTGTTAATGTTTCTGAAATCTACTTTGTCAAGTATAGTTACTCCAGCTTTCTTATAACTAATGCTGCTGTAACAAATTACTGCAAACTTAATGGCTTAAACAACACAAACTTATTATCTTAAAGTTCTTAAAGTCAGTCTGACGTGGGTCTCTGGCAAAAATCCAGGTGTCGGTAGTGCTGCAGTCCTTGCTGGTGGCTCTTGGCAGGATCTGTTTTCTGCTCTTTCAGGTTGTTGGCAGCATTAGGCTCTTTGCATCTGTAGGACCAAAGTCCCTGTGTTCTTGCCAGCTACGAGCTGAGGCCGTTACCAGCATCTGGCCACCCACATTCCTTGTCTCAGAGGCTCCTTCCTTCATCGGCAGAACTAGATGGTGAGTTGGATCCTTCTCATGCTTCAGATTTCTCCTCCTTCCTCTTCTGTCTCTTCTCTTTGTCCCAGCTGGGAAGAGTTCCCTGCTTTTAAGGACTCATGTGATTAGGTTAGTCTCACCCAGATAATACAGGATAATCTCCCCACCTCAAGGTCTGTACCCTTAATCTCATCTGCTAAATCCCTGTTGCCATGTAAGGGAACATATCATAGGTTCTGGGGATTAGGGCGTGGGCATCTTTGGGGCTATTATCCTGCTGCCCTACTGCTGGTCAGTAAAGCTAAGGGCCCTGGGACCTCTGTAGCTCTCCAAGGTTCTCTCTGGGCACCTCTTTCTCTGGCACTGGAGCCTGCAAACTCCAGCCACCTTGCTGTCCCTCGACACTCCCACTTCTGTCTCTTCAACGTAGGTATATTGCTGGGCCCACGCCTGGACATTCTCTCCAGGCAGTGAGCTAGGCTTCATTTCCTACCATTCAGGGCTCACTGTCCTTTGTTTTCTGATGTCCATTATCCTGAGAACTGTGGTTTCTTGTGTTTTGTCCAGTTCTTTAGTTGTTTTGGTTAGGAGGGCAGATTGGTCCCTGTTAGTCTCATCTGGGCTGGAGCAGACCCTGCTCGTGTTGGGTTGCCTTTGTTAGTCCCATCTGAGCTGGGTGAGTGTAGCTCCTGCACTGTGGGAAGGGCGCTCCACACATGGTGGAGTGGGAGCTGGTTTCACCTTGTTTTTCCCCAGACGATGGAGCTGAGCAATGGTGGCCTTGCACAGGGTGGAGCTTCTGTTCCCCAGAGGCACATTGTTCAGCCCGGGCTCCTCCACCTTGTCAACTCGACACAAGTCTGGGAACTCAGGGTTTTGATGTTCCACGTCAGGTGTGCCCTCACCTTGGAGGCGCGTTGTGTGGGCTCTTTCTGAAATCTGCCACCAGTGCATCCCCTGCCCCACCTGACAGCCGCTGCCCTTTTGGCTCTGAACCCTACCATGGCTTGGGGTGTTTGGCCTTCTCCTTACTGTGCCAGAAATGGAAGTGTGTTTTTATTTCTTGTTTTTCTTCCTTTTAGGTGCTTTCCAGGAAGAAAGGGGAAATGCTATGCTGACACCACCATCTTTACACCAGAGCTGTCCATCGGCTTTCTGTCTTCCCAGGATTCCTAGAAATTTCTGGTCTGTTAATTTTATCTTTTTTTTGTTTTCCAGTACTTTTACAGTTTTTGTTTTTTAAAAAATGTGCATCTTTTCTGTCATTCTCTGGGGTTTTTGTGGGATGGGTGAGTGCTCTTGGCTCATGTTCAATCCCACCAGCTCTCACGCTTACAGATTTCTCTCTTTGCCCCCTCCCTGTGAGATGTCCTGCCTACTTGAGGGGATCGTGGTGTCCCTCCTTTATTTTTCCCTGGAATATGTCAGGAATGAGTGATGGGTGGGAGGTGATTGAGGGTGTGAAGGGGCTGGTGGAGCCCCCAGAGAGCCCGAGGACGTGAGCACTGGGAAGAAGCCAGCTGCCCCACTGAGGGCAGATCTGGGGCCTCTCTGATCCTGCTTGGAAAGTACGACGTAGGAGTTGAGCCCGTGACCACGTAGTGTGGAGGCAAAAGTAACCTGCATATTTGATGGACCTGATTCTTTGTGACAGTCTATTGCACGTGGTGCTCCAAGAAGTGATATTTGACACCTGTGGCGTCCATCCTCTGTTCTTCACAGGGTGAAGAAGGAAGATGCTTTAGGTGGAGGCAGTGGCTACACTTGCCCTGGACTGATAGTGTGAGGTGCGGGCTGCCAGGTGTGCTCAGGGAGGGTAGCTGGAGACTGTTGAGGACAGCAGTGCCTTTTGCCCTCCCTGCATGGCTCAAAGAAAATGTGATGTTTCCCCAGAACAAACTCATTTAAATTGTGTGTTTTCCACAAAAATGGCAACTGCCCATAAACTTAGGTATTGTGGAGGCTTATGAATTAAATCTTGTGGTTTTCGTTATTCCAGGTTAGAGAAGCTATCTATGTTCACATTGGTGCAGAGGAAGCCAAGACCACAGAAATGACCGAGTCCTGTGTGAAGAGTGAGTGCACACGTGCTCGGGGTTGGGGGGCCCATAAGCCTCTGGCCTGGGGACTGGGGCAGGCCAAGGCTCTTACAGCTCTGGTGACGCATGGAGTGGCTCTGCGTGAGGCGGGCGTAGTCCTTTAGGTGTAGACCTCACGCCTGCTAGCTTTGAGTCTGGGACTCAGACAAGTATCAGTAAATGTGGTTTGAAGGAGTGACTGTTGAGTGAACATGCTCTCTTCAGGCTTTCATTAAAAAAAAAGTTCAGGCTGCTGTAACAAAATACCTTAGACCGGGTAATTCATAAATAATAGAAATTTATTTCTCATAGTTCTAGAGGCCAAGAAGTCTAGGATCAAGGTGCTGGCAGATTTGGTGTCTGGTGAGGGCTCCTCTTGGCTCCATAGATGGCGTCTCTTGCTTTGTCCTCACACATCAGAAGGGGCAGAAGGGACTAGGGCTCTCCCTTAAGCTTTTTTATAAGGTGCTAATCCCATCTGTGAGGACAGAGCCCAAAGGCCCCACCTCTTAGTACCACCACCTTGGGGGCTAAGTCCCAACATGTGGATTTTGGAGGGACACCAACATTCAGGCCAGCGTAGTAGCAACCCAGAATGACGGGGAAGCCCTGCCTCAGGTGTCTCTGCCCTCCGGAGCTCTGTCCAAAGGGTGAGCCACACCTTGGGGCTCTGTAAGTGCCAGTCTCGGGCACCATGCCCTGATCTTGAGGGTTACAGAGAGGCCTGAATGGCATGGGAGGTGTTGGCGGGTGGAGATGGGGTGATGGACAAGAGTCTGTGGGTACAGGTGGGGCTTGGGGTGCCGCCCAGCAAGGTGATATTCGGCCTTGCCCAGAGACTGCTACATTTATTCATCACTCCCTTGATTCACACCTGGTCCTTTGAGGCTGAGTGCCGTGGGATGGGGCAGTAGCTTTATTTCTTCACTTATTTCTCACTACTGGAGTTTCTGGTCCTCTGCTTGGTTCCTGCCTGTCCAGGTATTACATGTAAGAGATAGGTTGTGGAGAGTCTCAGCCTGTCCTTCGCATGAGGGGTGCTGCCCTGGGCATGGACCCTGAGGGAACACTCTCTAGAATCCTGGCTGGAGGGTGAGCTGATATCCTTGAGGAAGCACAAGCTAAGAGGTCATGGCCGTGGTGCCTGTACGGCATGTGGGCTGTGCCCTCTGCATCTCTCAGCCCCGATGCAGGCAGCTTGTCAATGATGGTGGGAATCTGAGCCCCCACAGCCCTGTGCCTAACCGCTCAATACACCTGACCCCTATGACAGTGCAGGCAGGGAGGTCAGGGTGGGGTGTGGCTAGACCAGGTGGAGGGAGGGGCACACCAAGAGAGGGCATCTGCAGATCAGTGTGGCCTTGAGGACAGTAGCGTGGCCATGGGGATAGTAGGCATGGCTGAGGGGATGGGAGGCATGGCTGTTGTGCAAGCTAGAGAGGCCCACTGGGCCCTGAGACATCAGGCTGGTGGTGGTGTCAGAACGTGCCATCTCCTTCCACTCTGAGTCTGTGATCCTTGGAGGCTGACAGGTGTGTGCTGCAGGGGTGGCAGTTGAGGCGTGATAGAGGAGGGCGCTCAGGCCTAAGCATGCTAACCTGGGCTTTGTCACTGCAGAGCTGTCCTGCACTCTGCTGGATGCCATTACCGACAAGGACCCCATGGTGCAGGAGCAGGTCTGCAGTGCGCTGTGCTCCCTCGGGGAGGTGCAGCCAGAGGAGATGCTCTGTGCCTGTGAGGAGTACCTGCGGCAGCATGACAAGGTATTTCTGCCCCTTGGTGACGGTGATATCGTCAGGGCCACCCTCGGTCTGGGCTGACCTGGTTTGGGAAAGACAGCCCCGCCAGGAGCAGCTGGTCAGGCACTGTGCAGGGCTGGCTGCATGGCTCAGCTTTCTCAAGGCTGGGTACTTAGAACAGATAACCTGCCTTGTCTTGTCACACATGGGGTGTGGCTGCATCCCCCAGTGAGCTCAGGGTCCCGTCGTGAGGGGACTGGGCTGTGACCACTGCAGCATTCACTCTTGTGAAGGAGGCTGTTTGCCGTGCCTTTGATTCTGCACCGAGTGGAGACTGAGCAGCTCTGTGCCAGGCTCGGTGCCCAAGGGACAGACCGTGGTCCCTGCCTGAGGGAGAGAAGGTTGTTTCCGACAGTCGCTTGGAGAGAGAGTCCTGAGGGGCCCTCCACTGCTGGTCGGTCACTGACCCGAGCCCGGGGCAGAAGTGGCTCAGAGCTGGTCTCACCTCGTGGCATTTCTGCCCTCTCCTGGCAGTGGCTCAGCAATTCTCTGTAACTGCTAGCTCTCTGTTGTCTGAAATTATTATGCACATTTTCTTTTTTCTCAATGGGTGGTTTAGGCCGTTCTTAAAAGGGGAAGAGACTTTTGCAATCTCAAAAGACCGTTATCCTTTGTGTTTGATTTAATATTTTGATACATAAGAGTGTTTCTCTCTCATCTTTTGACTACCATCTCCTAGGGACTAGCCCAGTTCCATGAAAATATCCACTGACTGTGCTGTGGCCTTATGACACGTCCCGGGGGATGGTCTCTCCTTTCCGCCCCCTCAGCTGTCTTAGCTATTTTGTTTTTAAAAATCTGTTTTTATTTATTTATTTTTTTAGAGACAGGGTCTCACTCTGTTGGGGGCTGGAGTACAGTGGTGTCATCATAGCTCACTGCAGCCTCAAACTCCTGGGCTGAAGTGATTGGTCCGCCTGCCTCAGCCTCCCGAGTAGCTGGAACCACCACACCTGGCTAATTTTCTATTTTTCATAGAGACAGGGTCTCACTATGTTGCTCAGGCTGGTCTGGAACTCTTATGCTTAAGTGATCCTCCTGCCTCGTCCTACTAAAGTGTGCCCCCGCTCCTGTGTTTGAGGCAGAGAGGGCTGATTGGTGCGGGTTCATCCCTGTAGAGGTGATGACAGGTGTGCAGAGTGCCTGGGCGCTGGGCTCACCTCCTGGCTTCTCTCCTCAGCTGGCACATCCATACCGGGCGATGGTACTGAGGACCATGGAAATGGTCCTGCGCAGCCACACCAGTGAGCTGGACAAGGACACGGCTAACATCATCATCCTCCTGGCCTCTAACGAGATGACCAGGACAAAGGTACGTGGGCAGGTCTTCTGGCCATGGAGACTCGGTCCTAGCTTAGGCAGGAAGCTTCTTTTTCTTGGCCTTTCTACCCAAAAGTATTAAGAGTGTGTTAATGTCTGGCCACCTTAGGCTGACAGAGGCCGCATGGTCCTGTGGACTACCCTGCTGGGCCAGGGACAGTCACCCCACAATCTTCAGAGGCAGAAACCAAAGCAGAGAGCAAAATGCCCAAACTCTTACAGCAGTTGTAGGGGCGCTGGAACAGGGCTGTGGCTCTGTGCTGGGCCTGGCCCTCTCAGGGTGCTGGCCCCTCAAGGCTCCTGGCCCCTCTCCCCAGTGCTGTTGCTTCCCCCAGGTGTGAGGGCTTCTGGCACAGCCCTCAGAAGGGAGGCCGTGCCCTGCAACCTTGTGCAACCCTCATGTTCTGGGGACATTGAGCACAGGGCAGCCAAGGTGGGGCATCTTGGTTTTGCCTGTTGGAGATTTCAGGATAGGTCCTACCTCTGGCTCCCTGGGGTCTAGGAGCTGGTTTGTGGCTGGCAGCAGGCTGCGAGCAGTGTCCTCGTGGCCGTGGGGCAGCACTTCGTCAATAGGGTGATGGAAGAGATGCTGAGCAAGTTCCAGCCCGGGGCTCTGCCACACTGTTCTGTCGTGCGGACGTTTGCCAGCCTCGCAGTTTCCAACGGTAGGTGATGGTTTGGCCCCACCCTGTGTTCTTGAGTGAGTTAGAGGGACTTTGAGGACCATGCTGGCTCCTGGGTTCCTCCCATCCCACTGTACAGCTGGGCCCAGGACTGGCCTGACACAGCCCCTGTGACAGCCCCTCTCTCTTGCAGTGTTTGGCATGGTTCCTTTCCTGCCATCCATCCTGAGCACCATGCTGCCCATGCTGGGCATGGCCAAACAGGACGAGCTGAGGGTGGCCTTCTGCTCCGGTAAGGTGGCGGCACCGAGGGCAGTGGGTGCCCACCTACTCCCTTCTTTTGTTTCCAATGCCCCTTTGTGGGGCCAGGGCTGGGCACTTGGAGGGGCTGCTGGCTAAGCCTCTCCCTCTTCGCAGCTTCTTTCTGCTCCTGGGGAGCTCCCAGCACCTCCTGCGTGTTGGTGGAGGCCTGAACACACCTGGGGTGGGAATAGACTTCCTCAAAGCCTTGACCTTCCATTTCTGCCCCTACTTCTCTCCTCACTCTGAGCTGGAGGAGTGGCTACTCCCTGGACATCTCGGGACCAGGGGGCCGGGGGGATATTCTCCCACCTCCTCCTGAGAGTGGTTCCTGGTGGCCAGTGTCTGCCACATTCTGTACCAGGCAGAGGACCATGGGCCTGTAGCCAGTGTGGGCCTTGGTGGCTTCAGCTGCAGCTGGTGCCCCATGGGGAGTATGGCCATTGGGAATGGAGGGTGCCCTGCTAGAAAGGGGACAGAGGGTTAGCTCAGCAGAAGCTGGAGATGCTGGGGGCTAGGTACCCCTTGCAGCAACCTCACAGCCAGGACCTTTGGCTTCCTCAGTCCCCAGCACCCGTGACAGGAAGAATGGGGCTCTGGTAGCTGGTGCGGAGAACAGGACCTTGCATCCGTGGGTCTCGGCCCCTCCCTAAGCCCCAGCCCTGGCATGGGGTGGGAGGGGTGTGGTGATGGGGGAGGTGCCTGGCACAGGGCTGGGACCAGCGGCAGCCCAGTGTGGAGCTTTGGGCCCCACCTGCTCTACTTTTGCTGGTTCTGGGTCCGGGTTCCACGACTCCTTGGGGTCCCGCCTCCTTGGGGCCCCTACCCTCACCATCCCCTCCTCATAGCCCCTGTGCTCCCATCTCCCCTTGCCCTGTCTCTTTTATGCTTTCTCCTGGCAGCGGGGGGTGGGGGGGGCGGTCTTCCCTGCATGCTCTTCGCCACCTGTGGGTAAGAGCAGGCCCCTTGGGTTGAAGTGATTGAAACCCTGCTTGACTCAGTTTGGGCTGAAAATGGGTCTGGTGACAGGATCCAGGCACTGCATCGAGCTGGGCGTGGAGGAGCAGGCCCGGGGTGTGGGCCTCGCCATGTGCACACGTACATATGGGCAGGGTGCAGGGCGGCCTCATCCAGGCTCACATGACCAGGGCCAAGTGACGGGGCGCCCCATGGTGTCCCTGTCAGTGACTTCCTTGACACTCCAGGGAAATACGTGGCATGAATCCCTCCAACTGCTGAGGCTCTGAGCAGAAACTGACTTGCAGTTCTGAAAGACTCTTGGTCACCTTTTCCTTGATAGGCCTAATATTCCTCTGTCGATGTTTCTTTCACGCATGGACCTAGTGGGTTTAGCCAATGAGACTCTCTGAAGGATTCCCTCATGTGAGGTGCCCCTCGCCGCAGATGGAACATCCTGTTTGCATTGGAGCAAGTGGTGGTTCCGCCGGCTGCAGCAGCCTCCCTCAGACCAGGGAAGTCTGCACCCGCTGTGTGTGAGGCCCATCAGCGGGTGTGGGCGGTTAGTTAGGGCCTTAGGCAGCCTCTAGTTCTGGGCAGATCTATGTCCGCCATGGGGAGGGAGTGGGTCCAGCCAAGGACAGTGACGCTGTGCCAAGAGCAGGAGCAGTTATGTGCCCGCAACTTTGTTCCCATCCAGCTCTCAGGACGCCGCCACCGGGCAGGAGAGGAGCCCGAGGGAGGCCCAGATAGTCAGGTGCCTGGTTGGCCTGGCCGAGCTGTTACGCAGGTCAGGCAGCCAGCAATTCCTCCTGTCAGAGGAAAGTCTCTGATAGGAGAGGTGGCAGCAAAGGAAACGGAAGCTGTGACTTGGGGATGCAGACAGTTCAAGGGGAAGAATACAACCAAGAAAGAGAACCTATGATGATATCCTCAGGGAGATAAGAGAAGGTAATGCGTGCATGGAACTAGAGCTTGTCACCATGAGGAAGGTACGTTCAGATCAGATTGAGCTTTTGAGAGCTAAAGACGTGATAGTAAAAATGGAGAGCATAATAGAAAATTGGCAGAGAAAGTTGAGGACATCTTCCAGAAAATAGAGCCAAAGCGCAGGAATATGGAAAGTAGAAGAGGGAAGGAAGAACTAGGCCAGACCATGAAGCCAGCATTCCAGTAACAGGCACCCAGGGGAGAATGAACAGAGAAGTGGGGGGACCATGATGTGATTAAAAACCATTCCCCACACAAAAGGTATTCCAGACGGGGGAGGTCGTCTGAGGGCTACACTAAACACCTGTGTGGGGAGTGACTGGTCCAGGAGGAGGAGGAGAAAACAGGGTGGCCTTGGGCTTCTCGCTGGTGTTGGCAAGCTCAGGGGACAGCCCCGCAAAGCCCTGATGGGAGGCTCAGGCTGGGAATTTGAGCCCAGCCTGAAAGCCATTTCAATGTGAGGGTGAAATAAAGACTAGTTTAGAGAATCAGGGCTCAAAAGCACACCTCCCACGTGTTTTCAGCAGTGACTGGAGGTGGACCCCACTAAGGTGTGGATTGAGCCAAGAAGGAGGAGGCCCAGGGGCTGCAGAACATGTGGCTGTGTGCTGCCCTGGCACCTGCCAAGAGGCGGGGGCTTTGTTGGTGCTGCACACCTGGAGAGCTGAGCAGACACAAGTCCCCAGGGTCACTGACTTAGCTGTAGGGAAGGGTGAGCTCTCAGCAGTGCCATGGCTAGGACACAGGCAGAGACTCCCGGGCCAGTGAAAGTTGCCTCGAGGTTAGGAAGTGTTTGTGGAGGGAGGTGCAGAAAGGGGCAGCTTGAGAAACACGGCAGGTTCATTTCTTAGAGAATGGTTGCTTCCAGAGAGAGGGAAATTGGGTATCTGAGAACTGGTCTTTTAACCTATGTGTGTGTAAAACATTGATTAAAAATCAAAACCTAATAACAAATTGGGGGATGGGATTCTGGTCCTGGCAGTACAGTGGCCTGTTATTCTGAAAAGCTTTCTCACTACAAAATACCTAGAATGCTGGTCAGTTTGACCAAGGTCCTCCTGATTGGGAGGAGAAACCCTGAGGCTGACAGGAAGGCTGCGTGAGGAGGTGAGGGGTCAGAAGTCTCCAGCTGCCTCGGGCAGCCTGGATTTCAGCAGCCACAGGGTGGGTAGGAGACAAGGTCTTTCTGCACATCAGGTGGGATCCAGAGCCCATCTGAACCAGACCCTCCAAGGTCCATCCTCAGCCAAAGGGTGACGGTGACTGATGAGAAACCTGCTGTGTGCCCTAGGAGGTGGTTCTTCTTTTAAAATTTCTTTTAAATTCTCTCTCCCAAGAATTTGTAACTGTGGTTTGTCTTCATGTAGACGCAAGGTTCAAGTTTCTTCTTTTTGCTGGACTGGGAAGCCCTTAGTCCGAGACTGGGCTAGAAGGGCCCTGGGTGGGGAGCAGCATCCCACTGAAAGTCCGAGTCCCAGTTCGGCCAGGCGGTTGGCCACTCTGGCCTGTGGCCTGGCTGAGGGAAGCACCGTTTCTGCGGAGTTGGAGGTCTCGGTGCCAGCTTGGGCCGGGGCGGCAGTGTCAGTTACAGTCACGGAGCACGTGGTGTCAGCACAGACACAAGGTGTACTATTAGACAGCATATTATGGAATTATCAGATGTAGGATGTAAAATAACAGGATGAAGAGAGAAAAGAGGGAACAAATTATGAGAAAAGAGCAAGGTTCTATGGGAACGAAACCAGTTTGAAAAGAGGACCAAATCAAGTTTTTAGAAACAAGACTAAAACCCTTTCTATTGACGAGCAAGTGGATGGGTTAGACGGGGCCTGAAGACAGCTGGGAGGCAGCACAGAGAGGAAGGGTGTGTTCGGGCAGGTGTCGGGCGCACTCACTCCCTGAGAGACAGGTGTGTGAAGAGTTCACACTTAGCTGCATCCCGTCAAAATGAGACGCTGTGAAGTGGCCACCTGGAGCGCTGTGCCCAGAGCCACAACCCCCCAGCCACTGACCCTCTGCCCGAGCCCATCATCCACTCCCACGGGCAGCAGGAAGCCCATCCCCCACGGGACTGGACAGGACGCAGAGGCTCCTGGGCGTTTCCAAGTGAGCGTGAGGAGTGCACAGGATACCCCAGTGCCAGGAGGAAGGTCCCAGCGTGCCCATTGTGGAGGTGGAGGGGTAGGAAGCAGTTAGAGCTCTGTGCCCTTTGTGTTGTCAGGGAGGGGTAGGAGTGCCAAGTAGCCTTAGAGGTGGCCACTACAGGGTTGGAGGTGCGCTGTTCATGGCCCGACTGTGAGTTCTGGGATTTCTGCCACAGCATGTTCCTCCTGCTGAACCAGCAGCCTCTGCAGACAGCCCCTCCTGGGCTGCCGGGCCTGAATCTGCTGCCACACAGTGGCCGTGTGGCCTGGGGCTGCTCATCACCATCTCTGGCCTTAAGGCCTCATGGCTCTATAGGAGCCCTGAGTAAGTCTGGTCCCACATACACTGCCAACATGACCTTTATCACTGCTGTGTGTGGTCCTCATCCCACCTGCCCAGACCTGAGCAAGGCAGAAAATACAGAAGAAACCAATACTTCAGAAAGTTAAAAATTGGCAAAACAATTATATTTTATATCCGGTTCTTTGAGAATAGTCAATGAAATAGTTAAGTTGCTACCTAATCAAGAGAAAAGGAAGAAAACTCCAAAATGAAATGGGAAATGATGGAGGGACAGTGACACTACCTCTGAGACCCAGAGCAGGAAAGTTAACTTCCCCGAAGGGGAGCTCTGAGCTGCTGGTGCCACCCTGGCATGGAGCCCAGGCTGCTTCCACAGGGGGTTCTCCCAAGAGCAAAAAAGTGAAAAGGACAGTTTCCAAATTCTTCTCATGACCTGAGTATTACCTCAAGAGAGACGTGTGGGCCCGGCTCCCCCACGAGCCCACCTCCATCTCTGCTCTTGCTGCTGAATCTGTAGTCAAAGGTGGTTTTAGAGGAAATGGTGACCTTCGATGTGTTGATTCTTAGTTCCAAAACTTGGGAACCAAGTAGATACTAATAACTGTCATGTGGCATCCCCCACGATAGCGGAACCTAAAACTCGTCTCAAGCAGTGAGGACTGGCTGTGTCCTCACCAGGTGGAGTCACCCTGGGGATGCATGGACAGTTCCATATTAGGAGGTTAGACTCATCATACTAATTGGTATGAGAAAAAAATCATACAGCCACCTCCCTAGTTATTAAAAATCTTGTAAATATGAATAGATGAGTATTTCTTTCACGTGGTAAAAAAATATATTTATCTCAGCCCCAAAGATAGCATCTTGCTTAATGGGAAGCACCAGAAGCATTTCTACTGGTGTCAAAAGCAAGACATAGATGCTCACTCTTACACTTTTTAAAACACAGAATTCCAGAGGATATACAATAACCCGCTCAATTTATGAGCCAGGTTAACCTATGACCGAAACCAGGTGAGGACAGTGTGAGAGGGGAACAGAAATGCAGAAACCCTAAAACAAGCAAGTTGTAGTTGAGGCATACCCAGAATGCAAGGCTAAGTTCACCTGCTGTTTTCTCCATTTTACTCAGGAAGGTAGAAGCCCCCGAAAGGGTGAGGGGTCCCTCCAGGATCCCACAGCTGCCATGTGCTGGGTGGGGCTGTGGTGTTCACCACCCAGAGGTCCTTTCCAGGGTTGGGGTGGGCAAGGAGAGCTGGTGTTACCATCTGTGTAATGTCATTTAACATTCTAGGGAATTTAACCAACACTGCAAGACGCCACAGTAAACCAACCAGACAGACAAAGAATGGAAGAAACCAAATTTTATGGTCTTTAGTTAATGAAATTGTCTATCTAAAAATCCCAACACATTCCCACAGATTATTAGAGGTGACGAGTTTAGCAGGATGCTGCTATAAGATCAGCATCTAAGGAGTATTTACATTCCTACATTCCAGTGTCAGAGGTGGCATACGGCTCTCTGTTCATCTGCCAGTCACCACCGGTGAATTGACTGTTGGGTTAGCCCTTAGGGTGGCTGGTGAGCCTGAGGGCAGTGCTGGAGGGTGGGCCTGAGAGTGGGGGAGAGACACTTCTCAGTTCTGCTCTAGTAGGGGCAGGGCTGGGCTTTGCTGCAGGGACTGTGCTGGAGGGAGGCTTCATGGTGACCACAGGCAACACCGGAGCCAAGAGTTGTAGGGTGCAGGTGTGGGCTCAGCCGGGGTTGGGGTCCTCTTCAGTGAGGTTGTCAGCCTGTTGTGAGGAGGGGGTTTGTTGAGAGAAAAGGGTGTGAGGTGGTTGACTGAGCATGGACAAGCCAGGGGTCGGCAAGCCGGTAGGGCTGTCAGGGACACCTGCACCCATTGGCTTAAGTGCTGGATCCAAAGTGGTTTCTTAAGATGCAAAAAATACAAATCACAAAGGAGAGGATTAATACATTTAATGTTAAAAATTAAAGAACTTTGTGCGTCACAAGATACTATAAAATTAAAAAGTTTGTCTCTGCTCTGTAAAAAGGGGAAAGGCCCAGCTGTGGCCCTGGGAGCAGGAGTAGACAGAGCAAAGGCAGCAGGAGCTGGTACACACATCCGACCAGCACTCAGCGCCACGCCTGCGTCAGCCCAGGTGGGCCTCAAACAGCCCTGGGCGTCGGTGCTACCATTGCCCCATTTTATAGGTGAGGAAACCCAGACACAGATAGTAACTTGCCTCAGATCACACACCTGAGGAGTGGCCAAGCCAGCCTGGTGACTGGGCAGTCTGGCCCACACCGATGAGCTGCCTTTCAAAGCAGATACAGGAAGAACACCTGTGAAATGAGAAAGGGAGACTTCAGCTCAGACAAAAACGGGGGACGAAAAGGCCAAAGCCAGCCAACATATACCCGGAAAGACTCCCACTGGTAATTAGGAGAATACGGATGAAGCCGTAGTGAGATGTCGTTTCACATCAGTTTGGAGAAAATTAAAATTAATCATCCACCAATGTCGAGTTCAGATTGTGACTTGGAGCAGCACTTGTGACTATCAGGAGCAGTGGCTGGGAGGCCACTTTGTGGGGCATGTGGCCCCATCGGTGGAGCTGAAGATGCAGACAGCTTCTGAGTGGGCCTCAGGCCTGCAAGGACCCTCCCCAAGTGGTGGGCACTTCTTCCCGGGGCTCTGGACTTGCCCCTGGAGCTTCTGAGCAAGGCCTTGGGGGACTGGCCAAGAGGTGCTGCCCTCTTGGCGGTGTCCCTCCTTGGGTTCCCACCTCTGGCCAGTCCTTGGCAGGGTGGTTGGTACTTACACTGGTTTCCTAGTACTTCGGTAACAACGTAGCAAGCGAAAATTGGGTATCTTAAAACGTCAGAAACTTGCTCTTTCACAGTTTAGAAGGTCAGAAGTCCAAGATCAAGATGTTAGTGGGATTGGTTCCTTGTGGGGACCAGAGGGAGAGCATATGCCTCCCATGGCTTCTGGTGGTGGCTGTGGATCCTGAGCATCTTTGGCTGTGGCCGTGTCGCTCCCCCGCTCCCCGCTCTCCTTCCGTTGTCACGTGGCCTTCTCCTCCCTGTCTCTGTCTCTTCTCCTTTTCTGATAAGGACCCCAGTCATGTTGGATTTTGGGCCTACCCTACTCTACCGTGATCGTGTCTTAATTACATCCACAAAGACCCTGTTCCCAATCAAGGTCACAGTCTGAGGTTCTGGGTAGAACATGAACTTGGGAGGCTCTGTTCGCCCCAGTGTAGTCCTGGAGTCCTGCACCTGGCCAGTGTGCCAGGGAAGCATCTTGCAGGCTGTAGTGGGATTTCTAGAAGGGGCACAATGCAGACCAGGGCTGTTGGGAAGCCACTCACACTGGGGTTCGTTGCAGCCCTGCAGCACTTCAGTGAGAGCACCCTGGAGTATCTGGCCAACCTGGACCAAGCCCCAGACCCTACGGTCAGGAAGGACACCTTTGCCACCGACATCTTCAGTGCCTATGACATTCTTTTCCACCACTGGCTACAGAGTCGAGAACCCAGGGTATGTCCCTATAGCCCTGCCCATCTGGGCCTGGCATGGCTGCCTCTCCCACTCCAGGCCTGGCTGCCACTGTGAGGGCCTCTGCTCTGCTGCTCTGTGGGCTTTGACTGGGGGTTTCCATAGGGTGGGCAGGGGGCCAAGGCATCTGTCTACACCTGCTGCCAGGGTCCTCCTCCCTCTAGTTCCCTGCCCCCAGTTGGTGCTCCAGAGGTGGGGGGTTGCATGGGGAGCAGAGATGCCCTGGGCAGAGCCTCACCTGTGGGTCCCACACCTGTAACTGGCACCAGCCTACTCTGGATCTCGTCCTGATCTCCTTGGGCACATGTGCCCCTGAGGCCTCATAATTGTGGATGTCCACCTGGCTCCTACCCTCTGCCTGCCCTGAGGCCCCTGCTGTCTGGGGTGGCACTGAGTGTGTCCTACACGCTGCTTCTGCCTAGCTGCCATCCAGCTGTCCATGGTCACCCCTCTGCTGCACTCTGACTTGTGGCTGCTGGGCCCACTTCCCAGCCCTTTAGGACCCACTGGTAACCTGGGGTTCCCTCATGCCTACGCAGGCACTTGGTGAAGGGCTCTGTGTGGCTAATGCCCTGCCCCATCTCTCCACAGCTCCGGCTCGCTGTAGTGGAGGCTCTGGGGCCCATGAGCCTCCTGCTGCCCAGTGAGAAGCTGGAGGAGCAGCTCCCCAAGCTCCTCCCTGGGGTCCTCGCCCTCTATAAGAAGCACGCGGAGACCTTCTACGTGTCCAAGGTGTCTGCAGGCGGGGCAGGTCTACCACCCAACCCCTGAGAACCCCTTAAATCAGACCCTGGGGCAGATAGCCCTGAGTGGTCTGTTAAAATTCAATGGTGGTTTTGGGGCCTTCTGCATGCAGGAAGTCCTCTGTGGGGACCAGCTCAGCATTTTCCCACAACTCTGCCCTGGATGGGTACCCAGGGTGCCTGGACCTCTTGGCCAGCTGCACCTGTAACCTAGGAAGCCCCTTTCCTGAGCCTCTTCCTAGGAAGCTCCAGATTCTGGAGGTGGAGGTCAGGCTTCCTCATTTCAGCCCCGAGGTAGGGTCTGTGCCCTCCTGGCTTCTTCCTGCAGCCTGGACTGGGACACTCTGGTTGGCCCCACAGTCAGTCTGGGGGCTGGAGCGGGGACTGATGGCTGTCTTCTCCCTGCCCCAAGCAGAGCCTGGGCCAGATCCTTGAGGCGGCCGTGAACGTGGGCAGCCGCACACTGGAGGTCCAGCTCGATGCTCTTCTGGCTGCTCTGCATGCTCAGGTAGGCCATGGGGGCACTGGGGCACAGGCAGAGGGCACTGGGGCAGAGGTGAGTCCTAGTGCCACGGGCTGGACTCCTTAGTGTGAAGTTGCCTAAGGAAGGGTGCGGGAAGCAGGAGTTGGGGCATCGGCCACTTGGGGCTGAAAGGGGCATTCCTGAAGCACCCTGTGGATGCGGTTCCATGGCCCTGTTCTTGCCCTGCCCAGCAGCAGCATGTGCAGGTGACATAGCAGTCCCCAGGATGGAGGTGGCAGGAGTGGGCAGCCAGCAGGGCAGAGCATGGCCCCAAGGCCTAGCCCGGGTAGTCTTGGAGAAAGCTCAGTGCAGCCTGGCTGCAGTCAGGGGGCCCAGTGAGGGCAGAGGGTCCTAAAGACTGCTGAAGGACGATCAGCTGCACATCCCTGGGGTCAGATGGAGGAGGCCTGAGGACAGCCGGTGGAGCAATGCGGGGCACCGTGACTTGGCAATGGGGACGTGTGTCCCAGAGACCGGCTGGAGAGCAGAGGGAAGGAAACTGGAGAGAGCAACCACTGGCCTCCAGGGAGACTTTGTGGAGGAGGAGTGGAGCGGGAGCTGGGGTCTGCTGCTCAGCTCCGTCCCACCGCCAGCCCCCCCATACCCACAGGCCCACCAGCCACCAGCCTGGACAGTCCTGGCTCCAAGAACACATCTTGGTCCCAGAAAGGGGAAGGGCGGAGGGAAATAACAGAGGTATTAAAAACAATATAAGTATTGTGAACAATTACATGGTAACAATCTTTTAAAACTGTATGAAATGATTAGATTCCTAGAAAAATTTAAAATGTCAAACCTGGTAGAAGAAATGGAGAACTTGAATAAGAATAAACCAATAAAGAAATGAAAATAATATTCTAAGACCTTCCTTCCTTAAAACAAACCCAGGACCCAGATGGTGGGGTTTTTTTGTTTGTTTTTGTTCGGTTTGTTTTTTTTTCTTTTCTTTTCTTTTTTTTTTTTTTTGAGACAGGGTCTCGCTCTGTCGCCCAGGCTGGAGTGCAGTGGTGTCATCATAGCTCACTGTAACCTCACATTCCTGTGCTCAGGTGATCCTCCTGCCTCAGCCTCCCAGAGTGCCGCGATTACAGGCGCGAGCCACCTTGCCCAGCCAACCCAGATGGTTTTAAGATTGAGTTCTACTAAACATTTGAGGAGTAATTAATTCCTGTCCTATAGAAATTGATTTGGAAATGAGAAAAAGGTCCTGAGCTGCTGTTGCGGGAGAATCTCTGGACAATATAGAAAAACCGTCCCCCAAACTGAGAGGGAACCAAGAGACCGAAGAATGATCCAACAAGTCCAGCTTGATGAATTAGATGAGTTTATTGTGGTTACTTACCAGGGTCCTTGCTCCTGGGCAGCACAGGAATTTCTTCCACAGGAGCTTCTTTTCTTGCATGCAAAATCCGCATCTGCCCACCCTGTGGTGTCGTCTTAAGTCCCGAATAATGCAAAGTTTTTACATTGTATCTTCTCTTGTTCACAGTGAAATAAATCATGCAGGTGCAGTACCCTCATCATAGGCTGTCATGCAACCCATGTTTTTGTTTGTTTTTGTTTTGTTTTTTGAGACAGGGTCTCGCTCTGCCACCCAGGCTAGAGTGTGGTGGGGTCATCATAGCTCACTGCAGCCTCAAACTCCTGGCCTCAAGCAATCCTCCTGCCTCAGCCTCCCAGAGTGCTAGGACTATAGGCATGAGCCTCTGCATCTGGCAACCCCATGTTATGTTAATGATATTACAATTCTCCACTAGGCTGGGACTTAAGTATTACAGTTAGCGGAAGGGCACTCATTGTAGCATAGCCAAAGCAGCGCTAAAGCAGTCAGGGCCAGTCTCAGCCAGCCACTTCAGGGTAAGAGAAGTGCTGGGCACCTTTCCTGGGCCCAGTAGTTATCTTGGTACATGCCTGGTCTACTTCATAATAGTTTTGCTGGGCTGGGTGCGGTGGCTCATGCTTATAATCCTAGCACTCTGGGAGGCCGAGACGGGTGGATTGTTTGAGCTCAGGAGTTCCAGACCAGCCTGAGCAAAAGTGAGACCCCCATCTCTACTAAAAATAGAAAGAAATTAGCTGGACAACTAAAAATATATAGAAAAAATTAGCCAGGCATGGTGGCACATGCCTGTAGTCCCAGCTACTCGGGAGGCTGAGGCAGGAGGATTGCTTGAGCCCAGGAGTTTGAGGTTATTATGAGCTAGGCTGACGCCACGGCACTCTAGCCCAGGAAACAGAGTGAGACTCTGTCTCAAAAAAAAAAAAAGTTCTGTTGAACGCTCCAGACTAGCACAGTGTTTCTGTTATGTGGTAGGGAACCTGCATTTTTCCTTTAGCTGCCTAATCCATTCTGTGAGGCTAGCCTTGATTACAAATCCAAATCAGAACCATATAAGAAAAATGTAGATATGTGAGTATAAAGTGAGGATTTTTGTAAGGTCACAGCTAACTGAATCCAACACTGTACTTTTCAAAACATCTTATAAAGTAGGGCTTAGCCCAGAATGCTAGGCATGCAGTAATAGACTAAAGAAAAATATTGTCTGAGTTCAGTCGATACAGAAAAAACTTTTGATGGTATTTTTTCTATTTAGAACTCTTAGCAAGTAGAATTGGAATGGAACTCCCTTAACTTAATAAAGTTTATATACCTGAACTCTTAGCCTACGTCACAACTTATGGGAAACATTAGGCACATTCCCTGTGATGTCAAGATAGCAAGGGTCTCTGCCCTTACTGTGAGTAGGGGCCTTTGCCACGTCTGTTGAGAAAGGAAATGAGAAGTTCGAGGCTTGGCAGAGCAGACTCATTGTTAATCGTCACCCAGCCGCCACTCTTCCCAGAAAAACTATTAAAAATAGTAAGAAGCCTGTGATCCCAGCTACTTGGGAGGCTGAGGCAGAAGGATCACTTGAGCCCAGGAGTGTGGAGGCTGCAATGAGCTGTGATGATGCCACTGCACCCTCGCCTGGGTGACAGGGCGAGACCTTGTCTAAAAACACACACACAACCAAACAAAACTAGTAAGTTCAGCAAGGGAGCCAGTTACAAAACCAACCTGTAAAAATCAAACAGCATTTTTGTACACCAGTAGTGACCAACTAGAAACTATAAAAGTATGCCATGTGCAGTGGCAACAGAAACTTTCTATGAAGTGTCTGGGAATTAAGCTAACTGAGAATGCCCAAGACCTCTATGGAAAAAAGTTCACAATTCTGAGAACATAACCGGGAGGGGAAAATGAGAGATGTAGCCCAGTGTCATCTTCTTAATGTAAAAAATGCACAGAACAGCACATGCACAAACTGCAAGACAGACCATCCAGGGGAGGGGATGGGAGTGGAGAAAGGGTTTAAAAGGGAAATGTAAATATACAAAAGCTGAGAAGGTAGGAAAAACCTGTTATTTGAGCTGTCCATTCATGCCTTTTGTGTTTCTGTTGCATTTTGGGTTTTTCATGTTGATCTATGGCAGTTCTTTACAGCCTTGTGTTATAGACACATAAATACTTATTTCCACCTTGTCCTTTATGTCATGGCTTGTTTTTTGGCACGCAAAATTGTTTAATTTTTACATCATCATTTATCTTTTATGTTATAATTCCAGTTTTGTTATACATAGAAAAGCCAGTCAAATTCAGTGATTAGTTTTCAAATGCTCCTCATTTCCCCTATACTTTTATTGTTTAATCCATCTGGAATTTAGGGAAGGAATGAGTGAGAATCCAACTTACCTTTCTTCCAGATGCATACCCATTAGTTAGCTATTGCTGTGTAACCAGTTACCACAAAACTTACCACCTTAGACAATAATCTATTATCTCACAGTCCCAGTGGGTCCAGAATCCGGGAGCAGCTCAGCTGGGTGGCTCTGGCTCAGGGTCCTGTGAATCTGCAGTCATGGTGTCTGCTGGGGTCATGTCATCTGCAGGCTCGACTGGGGCTGGAGGATCCACTTCTAAGATGGCTCATTCATGTGGCTGGTGGCCTCAGTTTCTGCCACATGGACTCTCCACAGGGCTACTTGACTGTCCTCATGACATGGCAGCTGGATTCCTGCAGAGCTGAGGGAATAGGCAGGAAGCTGCGGCATTTTTTATAATCAGATTTGGTCTTTACAGTTGAAATGACAAGGAGCTACCTGGGATCCTAGAGCAGAGCCCTGGGCCAGCACCTCTACCTTACTCTGCTTCCCGACAGTTCTCTGAGAACTGGCAGAGTCCAGGTTAGGGTGGAGCCCTGCTGTTCTGGGGCCTTTGCTTGGTGCTGTGGTTACTTCTGGCTCATAAGGTAGTCTCTACTAAAGAGTTGCTTTAGACCCCTTTGTGCAAAGGCCCTGCTAGTGTCTTTTGCTGTGACACCAAGGTGAGTGGGTACCTGGGATGTCACACCTGGAACTCACCTGTAAGGTACCACAGAGCCCAGGGACACATCTGCCAACAGCCTTAGTTTTTACTTTACATTTTACCAATACAACTTTTAAAAAAATGTTGAGTAAATGAACTCTAGATGTTTTGGTTTTTAGTGCTTTCTATGTTCTAGAGATTAGTGGTTTCTAGCCTGTGACCTGGGCATGCGTGCCCAGGGGCATGGGAGATGGTCTCCCTCCTAGTACAGAAGTGTTTCTGACTGCTGCTAGGAAGGGAGGAGTATGGAAGGAGCTGGGCCTCTGCCTTGAGACTTGAGGGCAAGCTGTGTGTGTCTGTCTTTTGCTGTCTCTCTCCTCCATCTGCAAGGGGATGGGGCTGGTCACTGAAGCACCTCTGATTACACAGGGTGAATGTGTCCCGTGGCCGGGGCCTGGCCATCCCCACTCCTGGGTGAGAACGGGCCGGAGAGCATCTTGCACCTGAGCTATGGACGCGGAGGAGCAGCCTGGAGCTGTCTGCCCAGCTGCTCTGCCCTGCTGCCTAGCGTCTTTAGAGGGCACGCGTCCTTTGTTCCAGCCCAGCTAGGTCCCAGGGTGACAACACTGTCCCTGTAACCTCTGTCCTCTGTTCCCTTGAGCAGATTTGTGTGCCTGTGGAGTCCTCGAGCGCCCTGGTGATAAGCAACCAGAAGGAGGTGCTGCGCTGCTTCACCATGCTGGGTGAGTGGCAGCGTCCTCCCACACCCTCAGCGGGCTGCAGTGTGTAGCGGGTGGTGGTGGCTGGGCTGAGGAGCCTCTTTTTCCACCTCTGCCTGGGCCTGCCTATGGCCCAGGAGGCTTCACAGCCAGGACCTGACCAGTGGCTGCAGTCCAGAATCCATTTTCCAGGCAGGGGCATGTCTGCCCAACCTACACCCTCACAGCAGCCTGCTCTTCACACCCCTCACCCTGGCCCAGGCCTGCTGTCTGCCCACATGGGCATGTGCCTGTGGACCCTGATCATCCAGTCTGGTGTTGTGTAACCCTGCCTGGAGGAGCCATGTGCCCTGTCACTGCCCTGCTAGTGGGCTGTGGTGCCTGGACCATCAGGGCTTAGTTTGCCAGCCCTATTCCTACACCCTGCACGGGCCATGCTTGACAGTCCCCAAGGGCAGGAGGATGGAGTGAGGGACTCTGCCTGCACCCAGGGCTGTCACGCTGCTTGGGGCCAGCAGCATCAGCATCCACCCGGAGCTGGTCAGAAGTGCAGAACCTTGGACCCTCCCTAAACCAGCACCAGCACCGACCTTTACAGGAGACCCTCAGGAGTGGAGGCCCCGGTTCCCAGGAGGCTCATGGAAGGAGGGGAGACAGGAGACTGGCCTCAGCTGGGCTGGGGGAGGGGTGTGGCAGGCAGGAGTGCAGCAAGTCTGACATCCAGGCAGAGCAGGTACCCAAGGCCTACCTGCACTGTTGATGATGACAGTTCATGGGATAAAGAATCTGCTGAGGTCATTGCTGGAAGGTTCCCGTTGCAGCACTCAGAAGTGGAGGCTGGGTGAAGAGCCCCTTGAGGGACCCTGGAGCTTGGGCTGGGGGTTCAAGTGCTCAATGGTGTGAGCGTCTCTCCAACTTTAGACTGGCCTGGAGGCAGGAGGGGCAGGAGGGCACTGAGGGCCTGTAGGCCCTGTGAGTGTGAGAAGCTGGAGTGAGCGCCCAGATCCAGGGTGGCCAAGCGTCTGCATCTCCACTCGCTCCAGGTGATACTGACCTTCCTGGGCCCCCATATTAGACCCCGCACCCTGCCCAGAGGCCATCAAGGCCTATCTGAGCAATCAGGCAGTGTCAGCTTCTCACCAGTCACAGAGCAACTCCTCACTTGCTCCTCCTCTGTGCTGGGACGTATGTAGACGCTGGGTGCAGGGACAAGCAAGGGAGGCACACCGCCCTTGGGGCTGCAGGTGCAGGTCTGGAACGAGGAGAGGTGGCTCTGGACAGAGCTTGACGGGCATGTGTTGCCCCGCAGCCTGCAGTGCACCTGGCCGCCTGCTGGCCTTCCTGCTGCCTAGGCTGGACACCAGCAATGAGAGGCTCCGCGTGGGCACCCTGCAGGTCCTGAGACACGTCATCAACTCAGCTGGTGAGTGCCGCCTGATGCCTGCCATGCCAAAGCAAGGCCTGGGAAAGGCAGATATTGTCCATCTTTCAGGTGAAAAGTAGCATCCTGCTTTGAATTCTTTTAAATATTTCCTCAACTTTCTATTTCACAAAAATTCCAAACTTTTTTTAGAATTATTCAAAAATGTGTATGTATTCCTCGGGTACAAGTGCAATTCTGCTGCACTGATATGTTGCATTGTGGTGAAGTCAGGGCCTCAGTGCATCCATCACTGAAGCAACACACATAGTTCCCGCCCAGCACCTCCCACACCCTCCTAGTCGCCATTGTCTGTTGTTCCACACTCAGCTTCTGTGCATGCAAATTACAAACTTTTAGAAAAGTTGGAAGAATAGTGCCCATCTACTGTCTCAAGAAGTTGACGGCTGATACCTGCCTTGGACGGCTGGCATCAAATAGCCCACGTGCTCATGTGTCCTCTCCAGGCTGGCACTCCCCAGGTGACCACACCGTGAGGGTGCTCAGAGCTGCACGGACCATTGTCACAGGGTGTCTGGCAGGTCGTCCCCTCATGTGGGACCTCATCAGGGGCGTGTTATGATTTAGGTTAGTTGTGTGCTAGACTCCTTTGACCAAGAAGAGTCCTTTTTTTTTTTTTTTTTAGGGGTGAGGCCAGTTGTTTTGTAGAATTTTCCTCAATTTTCATATGCATGATGGTTTCCTCCCCGGTAGATTAAAGGATTCAGTTTTCCTGGGTTTAAGTTTAATTAATTAGTAATAAGCTTGAAAAAAATAATGTCTTTCCCATGTGAGTTTGTGATTATCAGTGTGGGTCCCTTGTGTCCTGTTACAGAGTCGGTTGCCAATGGCTGTGGGCATATGAGGCCTGCAGCCTGTGTGTTGAGGAGGTGGCTACCTTTTTAGTGGATTGTAAAGCAAACAAAGAATATGTGACAAAGACCATATATAACCCACAATGCCTACTATGTATATATATTTTTTAAATTTATGAGCAATCATCATAAAGATGCCTAAAATATTTTCTAACTGGCCCTTTATGGAACAAATTTGCTGACCCCTGTCCTGTGAGATTCACTGTCCGTCAGGTGCTGGGCATCCCCAGTGCTCTCCTGGGTGCTGCTGGTGTTTGCTCCCCTGCCTTGCTGGGACCTGCTCTGGGGCTTGGCTGCCTGTGCCCCACCAGTTCCCCATCCTGGAGTGACTTGGCAGTTTGCTGTCAGGAACAAGCTGCTCAGGGTGTGTGTCCAGCTCCTCAGGTGCAGGCAGTCCTCACCTGGGAGGGACTTGTGGGCCTCAGGCATATCCTTGGCTTTCTTAGATGATGCTGGGCTGTGTTCCAAAGTCCTGTGCAGCTGTTCCACGTGCTGGCACTCATGTGGCTTTGCACCAGACTTCTCCATCTGTGCCACCGGGCAGTTGTTCCTCGTCTCCCTGACCGGGGTGGAGTCTGGTGGCATCACACGGTGTGGGTGGTTGGGATGGGTTTGCATCTCTCACTCATCTCTCCATTGGTCTCTGTTTCTTCCTGACCTGTTGGAATTCCTATGCCCTTTCCTGTGTTTACCTGTGGCTGTTTTTTCAGTTCTCTGTGCTGTTGTGATTAACAGAAGTTCTGGACTTCAGGGTAGGCCTCACGCATCTTTTCCTCCCATCTTTTCTTGTTGTGTCTTCCATACTTCCCAATTCTGAGGTCATGAAGAGCCTTCTACAGTGGTGGTCGCCAACCTTTTTGGCACCTAGGACCTGGGATGCGTCCAGCCACGTGCAGCGTGCCTCAGAGGCCACTTCACCATGCTCAGTGTCCTCTGTTTTTATTTTAGTTTAGTTTAAGACAGGGTATTGCTCTGTCGCCCAGGCTGGAGTGCAGTGGCGTCATCATTGCTCACTGTAGCCTCAAACTCCTGGGCTCAAGTGATCCTCCTGCCTCAGCCTCCCATGTTCGCTTTATTTTTATTAACTTCACAACCACTTCTTGAGAGCCACTTTTTATCCCCATTTAAGTATCAGGAAACGAGGGTTATGTTGCTGGTTCTCAAAGGAGAGCACCAGGAACGTGTGAGAAGTGCATGCTTGAGCCCCCGTGGGACCTGCTGAGTCAGAACCTGTGGTAGGGAGCAAGGGAGGATGAGCCTTCTGGTGGTTCTGACGCCTTTAAGTTTGAGAGCCACTGAAGGAACTTCCCCAGCATTGCGAACCTGGGTCTCTCTGACTCAGACTCATTCATTTACCTACTGTCCTAAACTGCCAACCTGTTAGCTTTTTTTTTTTTTCTTTTTTCCCCTCCTCTCCCCGTCCTTGTTAGCTTTTTAATAAGGTAAAATAATGTTACTTGGGAAAAAAGGTTTTTTGTCCTTGAGGGAGGTAGGCGTGCTTTTGTTCATGCCCTCCCGTGCTCCCAGGCAGGGCCACAGAAAGGCTGGGCCCTGGCACATGGCCTTGCACTCCAGGTGGGGGATGGGATGCCGGGCCTGTTCTGGTGGGGAGGCTGAGTTCTTTTGTTCCTTTCTTGCAGCTGCTCAAATGGAAGTTCAGAAGCCTTTTATTCTCTCTTCCATGAGGCTTCCTCTTCTGGACCCCAGCAGCAAGGTGAGCCGACAGGTCAGCCATTGCTCCAGCATGAGCAGCTTCAGGGAATGTGGCCAGGCCCCAGAGCAGACACGTGGTGTTGTGTGCCCTTCAGTGTGTGCTGCTGGCACTCTCCCACAGCTGCTCTTGGTGTACTGGCCTGGCGTCAAGTAAGGGAACCATCCCCAAGACCACCCTCACTTCGGGCACCAGTCACAAGTCCAGGGGGTTCCCTAAAACCATAGTCAGGTTCAGGAATTCACTAAAAGGACTCCCAGGACTCACCTCAAGCTTTACACTCTTGACTATGGCTGATTACAGGGGAAACATGCAGCATAGAATCAGCCCAGGTCAGGGGTGCATGGGTCAGAGTCGAGGAGGGTCCAAATGCAGAGCTTCCAGGTGTCCTCCCCCCGTGGGGTTACCTCCCCTGGCCAGGCTGTGCACCGAAACGCACGGCGCCTGCATCTTCCCTGGATTCTGTCCTGTGGACCTGGCTGGCTGCCCACAGGCTAAGCTGTCTCCAGCCCCTCTGGAGGTGGAGCTGATGCCATGTGGCCGAAAGCCCCCACTGAGATCACATGGTTAGACCACCTGGCGTGGCCCGAGGCCCTCAGGTAAACAAGGATGTTCTTAACAGGCAGGACATTCCAGGGCGTAGTGATGATCTCCCAGGCTCGAGGTCAGAGGCCAGGCCTATCTTTGGGTAAGGCAGATCCTTAACTGGGCCAGGTTAGCCAGGGATTGCAGTCTTGGCCAGGACCTGGTTGCTACAGGGCCAGCAGGGACCCCCTGGCCCTCTCTGGGGACTGTGCCAACCTTCATGCTGGTCCTGGAACTCCTCTTTGGGACCTTCTGTGAGAGTTTTATTGTGTTTTTTCAGAAGCTACTGAAATAGACCCCAAGTTACATCTGTTGCAGGGTCCCCTCTATACAGCCCAAAACCCCTCTTCTTATTCAGGGTTGTTCTCCCAGACACACCCTGACAGAGTCTCTTGGAGCTCCTCACAGGGGCCCACGCTGTATGACACCTGCCACATCAGATGGCCAGATGCACTCTGCCTGGGCAGACAGATGCCAGCCTGCTCGCTCCTCCAGACCTACCTGTTCCCCCAACAGCCATGCTAGACACACATGTGTTGTTGGGAAGGACACGAGCAGGGAGTGGTTTGAGGAGTGATATTTGGCCTGAGGTCTGAAGAGGCAGAGGCATTATTGCAATGCAGGGGAGAAGGTTCCCGAGTGAGAGGCAGCACATGAGAAGGCCTGGAGCCTGGGGCAGGGGCTGGCCAGGCAGGGGAAGGAGTGGCTGTTTTCAGTCACATTGGACTGGCCATGGCTTTGAGTCGCCAGGCAGAGTAGCAGGCACGGCAGGACACATGGGCACGGAACTCCCAGGAGTGCTGGGGCAACAGGTGCAGACTTGGGGTCCATCACCTGAAGGGCGAGACAGCTGGGGTGGCAGCACTTCCCAGAAAGTGTGTGGGTATTGCACAGGAGGAGCTGGCTGGGAGGACAGCAGCCTCCTCTGCCTGAGGCCAGGGCAATTGGAGTCTGGGAGGGGTGGCAGCTGGTGTCAGGGAGGCTGTGCACAGGGGGCTTTTCAGCAGGGCTTCAGCAGAACTGCCCTGTGCAGTTGGGGTGAAGCTTGATGGAAATGGATGGAGGGAGGAAACCAGTGAAATGAAGAGACTGCTGGGGGCTGGGCAGTGGGGTTGGGGGAGGTATGACGGGCAGGAGGAAAAGAGGCCCCCCGCAGACCTGAGCACGTCCACAAGGGCTGCTGTCAGGGAAGATAGAGGATCCCCCACAAAGCTGAAGGACTGAGAAGGCAGGTGCAGGTACAGGTGCAGGTGTGGGTGCAGCACAGGTGTGGGTGTGGGTGCAGGCACGGGTTCGTGCAGAGGTGTGGGTACAGCACAGGTGTGGGTGTGGGTGCAGACACGGGTTCGTGCAGAGGTGTGGGTGCAGCACAGGTGTGGATAGGGTAGGAGCGAGGTTCCTGTCTGCTGGCTGGACTGGTGTGGCGGCCTGCAGCCCCTTCCTGACCTCTCATTGGTTTTGGCAGGTGAAGCAGGCTGTGGTGCAGGTGATCAGTGCCATGGCCCACCATGGCTACCTGGAGCAGCCTGGAGGTGAGGTGATGATCGAGTACCTGGTGCAGCAGTGCGCGCTGCCTCCCGAGCAGCAGGTAAGAGGCCACTGCCTTGCCCAGCTCTGGGCCACGTTGCCAGGGCTTCCATCAGGCATGGGTCATGAGGAGCTGCCGGCCTGGCACAAGGTAGTTGTGTGGGCCTGGGTCTGTACACTGACCCTCCAAGTCAGGGTTTCTGCACTGCATCCATCCATTGGGCAGCTCCCAGGACTCAGAACACAGGCAGAAGATAGAGACTTTGCTCTCTTTGGGGCTTTTTTATTTAAAAAGCTACTCAACAAATGCCAATTTCTTCTTGAAGGAGAGCAAGGTAGAATATAGCAAGAATAAACCACAGGTAGCAAGTACAGGTATAGGTGCAGGTGCCTGCTGGTGAGTGCATTGGTGCTTGGGCCCCTCTAACCCCAGGCCTGGTTTCTTCAAGTCAGTGGAGCCAGCCTGTCCACTGAGGTCCACTCCAAGCAGAGACGTGGTCTCCTTCTTATACTCCTGTGATGTCACTGTGGTGCCCACTGTGCCTGCCAAGTGGCACATCTGTGTTGGTTTTGCAGTAGTGGTGTTCAGGGACAGTGGGTGTGGATATGCTGTGACTTCGCACCTGCCAGGAGTGTGGGCCTCCAGTGAGGAGGTGCTCACTGCCCCCACTGTGGCCTCGGGAGGTCCACTTACCGGTCTGACACCTCACAGCAGCGTCGCGGGTTGTTAGGCACGAACCGGAGAGAGCCGGGACCCCTGTTTTAGTCTATTAGTCCCAAACGTTTTGGGATTTGAAGATCTCTTTTAATATTAGAATTGAAAGCAGGGTCTCAGATATTTGCACACCCTCGTTCATGACAACATTATTTACAGTAGCCAAAAGGTGGAAGTGACTCAAATGTCCATGGAGGGGGTGAATGGATAAATGAAATGTGGTGAATGTTATTTAGCCTTAAAAAGGAAGGAAATTGACATATGCTGCGACATGTATGAACCTGGAGGATGTTGTGCTGAGTTAAATAAGCCAGTCACAGAAAGACAGATACTGTGTGATTCCATTTATGTGAAGCACCTAAAGTGGTGAGATTCAGGGAGACAGAAAACAGCATGGTGGTTTCCAGGGCTGGGGGAGGAAGGATGGGGAGTTTGTGTTTAATGGGGACAGAGTTTCTGTTTGGGAACATGGAAAAGTTCTGGAGATGGACGGTAGTGATGGTTGCACAACACTATGAATGCGCTCAGTGCCACCAGACCGTACATTTTAAAATGGTTAAAATGGCAAGTTATATGTTATGTTTATTTTGTCACAATTAAAAAATAAAAAAAGCCAAGTTCCTTTTAAAGACCAAGGCCATATATGTATCTGTATGGGGAGTGTTTTCCATCTTAACAGCATTAAGTCTTTGGATCTATGAACGTGAGATGTATTTCTGTTTATTCAGGTCTTTAATTTCTTTTAACACTATTTTGTAGTTTTCAGAATGTAAGTTTTGTACTTCTTTTGTTAAATTTATTTATAACTATTTTATTCTTTTTGATGCTACTGTAAGTGGAATTATTTTAATTTCATTTTCAGTGTGTTCACTGCTTCTGTATAGAAATACAATTGTTCTTTCATATTGCTCTTGTAGACTGCAACCTTGCTGAACTTGCTTATTAGTTATAATAGTTTTTTAGTGGATTCCTCAAGACTTTTCTATAAAGATCAAGTCATCTGCAAATAGTTTTATTTTTTTTCCAAGCTGGATGCCTTTTATTTAGTTTTCTTGGCTACTTGCCCTGGCAAGAACCTCCAGTACAGTGTTGAATGAAAGTGGTGAGAGCAGACACCCTCACCTGGTCCTTTCTGGGTGTGAGAGCAGCCAGTCTTTACCATTAAGCATGATGCTTGCTGGGGGCCCTTCATTAGGTTGAGGACATTGCCTTCTGTCCCCACTTTGTTAAATATTTTTGTCACGAAGGGGTACTAAATTTTATCACACGCTTTTTTCTGTGTCTGTTCAGATGAACACATGGTTTTTGTTCTTTATTCTAGCAATAATGGTGCATTTCATGAGATGATTTTCAGATGTTAAACCAACCTTGCATTCCTGGGATAAATCCCACTTAGCCATGGTGTATACTCATTTTTACATATCGTTGAATTCAGTTTGCTAATATTTTGGTGAGGATTTTCACATCTACATTCATAAGAGATATTAGTCTGTAGTTTTCTTTTGTGTGTGTGTAGTTTTCTTGTTATGTCTTTGTTATTCTTTATATATTTTGTATACATACATGTGCATGCATGTACATTTTTTAACCATCTGAGAAAATATTAGAGACATTGTGTCCCTTTATCCCTGAATACTAAATACCTTGGTGTTTATTTCCTAACAATAAGGACATTGTTCTGCATAACCGTAGTACAGTTGTCAAAATCAGGAAGTTTAGCATTGAGGCCATAATATTACCTGATGCATACTTTGTATTCACATTTTATTATTTGTACCAATTCTGTATTCTGTCTCTTACAGCTGTTTTCAGGTGCAGTTTCCAACACAGAGTCAGGCATTATGTGTAGTTGTTATGTCTTGTTAGCCTCTTGTCTTTGTGTTTGTCGACTGGACATTTTCTAAGAGTTCAGACCAATTATTTTGCTAGATGTTTCTCACGTGGGGCTTGTGTTCCTTGCAATTTGATTCAAGTGATGCAGTTTTGACAGGAATCTCCTGGAAGCATGTGTGTCCTCTTTAGTGTGTTACATCACAGAGTTGGTTGTCACAACATTGGTTTTGTTAGCTCTGATCACTTGTTTCAGTGAGGTTTCTGCACTTGCAGTTGCTGTCCCTCTTACAATTAATAGATAGTTTGTAGGGAGATTGGGACTAAGTAAACATCTGCTTGCTGATTAAACTTAATCAGCATCAAATGGTTTTAGCATCAGTTCATGGTTTTCTAACTCCATTAATATTTCTACACTTAGTTTTTTAGTCTTCTGTTGTGACAAAGAGCTTTTCCTAGTCTTACGTTCATGTGGACTTGAGGCAGCTGGTTGATGGAATGGTCTAGACACCATCTCTGTTGGTTCTGGTGCTAAGGCTGCCCGGCGCTTGGCCAGTGGCGCTGCCACAAGCTGGCTCCTGTATTCCTGGGATGTGGCCTGTTGTTCTCAGAGGCTGTCTCTACTTTCTGGCACACGAAAATGTTCCTGGCTCACCTTGCACTGTCCTTGCCTCAAGTTCTGTGGACTCTGCTTGCATGGGTTCTTTTTACCTTTTAGTTCTGGAGAAGTTCTCTCCTTTATTTAACTATTTCTTGCTATCAGTTTTTCTCTCTCTCTAATTCTGATCTGTTATCTAAATGCTGCTGCCTTTCCTATCTTTGAGCTTTTCCTTCTTTCGTTCTTTTTAAATTTCTTCTTTCTTGAAGTCTTCTTCAATCTGTTCTTCAAAGTTAGTAATTTCTTCCTTGGCGATATCTATTACCTTATTATAATAACTTCCTGAATTAAATTCTTTATTTCAACTGTTACAAGGTTTCAGGATTTTTTTCCTTGTACTTGGTTCATATTGTTAATATTTTCCCTTTTCTAGGATATTTTAGGCTATGTCCTTGGCTTGTGTGCCCTAATATTTGTGTGTCTGGTGATTTCGTGTGTGTTCTCAGTGTTCATTATCAGCTAGTTTGCAGTTTTCTGTTTGGTTTCTTTATTAACCCAAATGGTTCTTTTATAATATTTGAAAATCTCCCAGTGGATAGATTTTCATGCCTATTATGGATTTGTAATTGTATTGCATTGTTACATTGAATCCGGCCAGGTTGATTTCTGCTTTTAACAGTTTGTTGAGATATTCTTTTGGCTTAATGGTGAGGCTTTCAGAGTTGTTCGTGCGTGTTTGGTATGAAGTTCTATCTATATTTTTAGAGCATACCTTAAAAATTGTTGTTCAAGGCCTAGATACCACTATTTTTTTCCACTTGAGCTCTGGTTACTATTGAAAGTCTCGTGCAATGGTCGCAGTTTTGCCAGTTTCTCCTTGTCATTCAGTGTTGGCTTTGTTTCAAAGCCTGAATGCAGGGCTGGCAAAGTATGTAGGAAGCAGAAATTCTCTCCTTGCACAGCAGCCTCCCAGGGAGCCAGGCTTTGGAGCTGCTTCACCAGGCAGAGAGGACAGCAGGTATCTCACCTGCTCAGGTTGCTAAGGTTGTGTTCAAGGCTTGGTGTAGAAAACAGGATTTCTCCCGAGATTATCATTTCCACAAAGGCTGTCCCATTTCTCCTGTGGCAGCATTGCAAAACAGGGACAAAGTTTTTTTTTCTTTCTTTCATTTTTGAAACAAGACTCTCACTCTGTCACCTAGGCTACAGTGCAGTGGCATCATCATAGCTTCTGCAATCTCAAACTCCTGGGCTGAAGAGATCCTCTTTGCCTTAGCCTCCTGAGTTGCTGGGACTACAGGTGTGCGCCACCACACCTGGCTAATTTTTCTATTTTTAACAGAGACAGGGTCTTGCATTTGCTCAGGCCGGTCTCAAACTGCTGACCTCAAGTGATTCTCCTGCTTCGGGCTCCCAGAGTGCTAGGATTACAGGTGCTACCGTGCCTGACCTAATTTTTATGAAATCAGTAGCCTACAGGAAATGCTCAAGGTTTTGTTTATTTTGCAGATGAGAGCTGAGCCAGGTGAGACTGTTTCTTGGGTGATTTTAGCTCAAGAGAGCATTTCCTGTCTGTGGCAGGTGACTCTCCCCCGGGGTGAGGCTGGTGGGATCTGTCCTGCTCCCACACAGATGTGTCTTCACAGGCCCGAGCCACAGCTGCCTAAACCTTGGTGCGTGGACATGATGCCTCACCCATGCCCTGCCTTCTGCCCCTTCCCCCTCCAGCCTGAGAATCCAGGCCCCGACAGCAAGGACCTCTCAGCCGATGGTGTGCGGGCCATGAGCATCCGCACGCTCTACCTGGTCAGCACCACCGTGGACCGGATGAGCGACGTGAGTCCAGGGTGGCTCTGGCCTCCCCTCCAGCCGCACCCCTGTGTTCATTCAGAGGTTTTCCTGCCCCCGTTCTGTGACTAACTTTGTCCCTCCCAACCCCAAGTCCTGGGTGACAGCTAAACCATGCAGGGTAGCGGCCAGGCAGGGCTCAGAGGCCGCCTCAGCCGCAACAGGGCAAGCAAAGGGTCTGCCCCAACTCTCTGAGCTCAGGAAGGGCCTGCGGCCCTCATAGCTGTTGTGCAGAGCCTGATATGCCCGGGCCCTGCCAGCTCTGAGTCGCCTCTGCCCCCAGGTCCTCTGGCCGTACCTGCTGGAGTTCCTCACCCCTGTGTGCTTCACTGGGGCCCTGACTCCACTCTGCAGGAGCCTTGTGCATCTGGCGCAGAAGAGGCAGGAGGTTGGGGCCGACACCTTCCTCATTCAGTATGATGTCCATGGTGCGTGCTGGCCCCGACCCTATCCCTGCTTGCAATCACAGCCTCAGCTTTGGCCCCCTGTCCACCTGAGAGCTGCAGGCTGGGCTCGGGCGGCCAGGCTGGCTTCCGAGCAACTGTTCCTCGTCTCTTGTCTCCAGTGAACCTTCCTTCTCCCTACGCTGTAACCACAAGACTCCTGGTGAGCACTGTACTACGCAGCTCCCCCAAGCAGCACATGCCTCCTTAGATGATGGCTAGACCCCGGGGTCCTTCAGAGGATATTAGGAGTGGGCACTTCTTTCTGAGTCCCTATTCCCATGCATGTGGCAGCCCACTGCCCAGAGCCTTGTGCTGTCACAGACTCCCAGGGAGGGCGCTGCCTTTTCAGTGAGGAGCTGCCAGGCAGATGCTCATGCAGGGCTGCCCTCCATCACCATAGCCTGAGCTTCGGGAAGAGCCAAGTGCAGGGTGTGGTCCTCGGCCAGGAGCCACCTGCTCAGACCTCACTCCCACCTCTGACTCCCTTTAGGTTGTGTCTTCCAACCCCTACCTGGGGGATGGGCGTGGGGCAGCCTCGCTGCATCTCCTCAACATTCTGCATCGTAGCATTCACCCTTTGCTGGGTCAGCAGTGGGAGACAACCATCCCCCTGCTGCTGGGGTACCTAGACGGTGAGGCCCTGTGGGGTTCACGTGAGTAGGGCAGCGCTCGGTTGTGGGGAGGGGCAGGCCAGTGGGGACCAGCGTTTTGCAAATTGGAAGGAACAGTCACCACTGTGGTCCAGGACAGCCTGGGGCTTGAAAGGCCTCCCTCCTGTCCCTGAGAGCAGGTGGGAAGTGGGCGCAGCCAGGTTGGGTTGGCTGCTACTGTGCCTTCCCTCCAAGCTCCAGAAGATGGGTGGGGCCTAGGCCGGGGGGCGTGTTGGGCTCTGAGGCCCCCACTCATGTGCAATGGGGTGGGCCTGCCCGGCAGGGCTAGGCCCACTGGGTGACTGTCATTTCAGAATATACTGAGGAAACCCTGCCACGGAAGGAGTGGGAAGAAAAGCTGTTGATGGTGAGAGCAGGGAGGAGGCTGAGGATGTGGCCTGTCCTGGGCATGGAAACAGCTTCTGAGCTGGTGGGGAGGGCTGGGGTGGCAGGAGCTGGGGCCATGCTCACCCGCTAAGGATTATACTACCTGCCTCGACCTCGACCTCATGGTGTGGCTGGAGGAACAACAGAGGTGTGGGCGGGTGTCTCTGGGGCAAGGACCTCTGCCAGCTGCAGGCTGCTGGGACAAGGCACCCCACCCTCTAGCAGCCAAGGCCGAATCCCAGGGGCTTCGAACTGCCATCGCTACGGGCCTTTTCTTCCACCCCTTGCCTGGCCCAGATCTGTTCACGTCCCAGGCCTCCCGCTTAGCTGACCACGCAGAGCTTGCTCTGCTGCCACTGCCCTTGCTGGGAGGTCACCTGCAGACCACCTGGAACCCCAGCAGGGGCCACCCTGAGGTCCTCAGGTGGTGACATGCCAGACCTCAGGCCCATCCCCAGCCAGCCCCTGCAGGACCTCTCCTTGCCCACAGTTCCTGCGGGACACCCTGGCTACTGTCTCTGACAACACGTGGACCTGCCAGCTGAGCCTGGAGATGTGCAAGCAGCTGCCCTGCTACAACGGGACTCCCCAGGAGAAGGTGCGCAGCTGCTCAGCCTGGGCCTCAGGCTCCAGGTGCCTGTGCCTTCAGTCTCTGTCACTTGCTGTCTGGGCCTGTCTCCATGCTCCTGGTGGCCCTGGCAGAGCCAGGAAAAGGCCTGTGGCCTCCTCTTGGTAGCTGAGGGCTGGAAGGTGCAGGAGCCCACTGTCCCTGCTTCTTGCCCCCAGATGCTGCCCAGGCTCTGCCAGTCTGTCCTCACAGGGCCAGCACTGTGGCTCCCAATGGCCCCTCCCATATCTGGGTGGCAGAGTGAGCATTCCAAGAGCGGCACCATGGCAGTGCTGGGAACCCCTCTACTTAGGAGTCAGGCACAACCTTGTTCTCTGGCTTCATTTCAGCACTTCCTGTACAAATGCATAGGAACCACCCTGGGTGCTGCTTCAAGTAAGGAAGTGGTGAGGAAACATCTTCAAGAACTGCTGGAAACAGCCAGATACCAGGAGGACGCAGACCGTGAGGTGGCCGTCACTTTCCCTGCGGAAGCCCCTGGATGCCCAAGGGCTGGCGGACAGCCCTCTGTTCTCTCAGGCAGCCAGCCAGCACGTGCGCGAGTGTGTGTGTGGGTTGTGCATATATGCACATATGTGTGTGCATGTGTAAATGTGTGCATACGTGTATGCATGGTGTACTCTTTCCACCTGCACTGTGTACAGTGTGCACACATGTGCGCGTGGTGCATTGTCTTCATGTGCAGTGTGTACAGTGTGCACACATGTGCACGTTGCATTATCTTCGCCTGCAGTGTGTGCAGAGTACACGTGTGCATGGTGCACTGTCTGCATCTGCACATGGTACAGTTTGCGCACGTGTGCATGGTGCACTGTCTGCATCTGCACATGTTACAGTGTGTGCACATGTGTGCATGGTGCACTGTCTGCATCTGCAAATGTGTACAGCATGTGTGTGCATGTGTGTGTGCATGGTGCACTGTCTGCATCTGCACATGTATACAAGTGTGTATGCCGTGCGTGTGTGCACATGCGTTCATCTCTTTACACGACTCTAAGGCAGGGGGCAGGGTCCTCTCCGTGCAGGTGTGAGTACACCTGTGTGTCTCCCCAGGGCCTTGCCTGTTGCTTTGGGATCTGTGCCAGCTCCCACCTCGAGGACACCCTGGCCCAGCTGGAGGACTTTGTAAGGTCGGATGTGTTTAGAAAATCCATTGGCATTTTCAACATTTTTAAGGTACGGAGGTTAGGCTGATGGCCAGGGTGGAGGTCCGGGGTAGGAGGACTGTCTCTGTGGTTTTGTTTCTCAGCCACTGCCCTACATTTTAAGGTCCTGGGGAGTGGCGGGGTTGGTGAGGACTGGGCGGGGCTTCTGCCCTTCTGAGGTCAGCTCTGTCTCTTCACAAGTTTGGCCTCAGGGGGTGCCCTGTGTGCTTGGGGTGGGGCAGGAAGCTGACATTAAGCAGTTTTTGCTTCCTGCCTTCCCTGCATGGGCGGGGCCTGTGTGTGTGTGTGTGTGTGTGTGTGTGTGTGTGTGTGTGGCCCACTCACCCCCACCTCTGGCAGAGGGGGCATAAGGCCTCCCAGAAGTGAATGCAGCTGGTGACAAGGGGCGTGCATCCCTCTGCCAGTCGTGAGGGAGGAGAGGGGGGCCAGGGTGAGAGTCTGTAAGCGCCTCCCTCTGGGGACCAGGCTGTCCGCGTAGACTTCTGCCCTCTGGTGGCCAGTGAAGGCTGCACTTCTGCTGAAGCCACTGGTTGAGCGGCCAGAGCCAAGGCCTGTCCTAAGGAAGGGGTGGACCCCTGCTGTGGCCCCAACCAATTATAGACTCTCAGGCTGGACCAGGCTTGCGGGGCCTCCCAGCCCTTTCTCTGTGCACAGGTGGGACAGGCCCCAGGGACAGAGGAGCTGCCCTGTAGCTCAGGCGAGGACAGGGCCTCTACTCTGGGGCTCCCAGCCCTCCCTTCTGTTCACCTCACCATGTAGTCCTTTTTCCTCTGCCACTGGCTCCCCAGTGGGCCCATGCCTGGCCCTCTGGCCCCTGACAAAGGGGCTCTCCCGCTCAGGTGGTGCTGTCTGCCAGCTGGGTCATGCCTCTGATGACCAGCTCTGGCCCTTCTTCAAGGAGGACTTCAGTGAGTTTGAGTCCAAGGCTTCCTGTCAGGGGTGCAGTCTGTTGTATAATCGGTGACCCCTCTGGCCCCTCAGGACAGAAGTGAGAATGAGGTAGAAAAAGTGAAGAGTGCACTGATCCTGTGTTACGGGCACGTGGCAACACGGGCCCCCCGCGAGCTGATGCTGGCCAGGGTGGAGTCGGACATCCTCCGGAACATGTTCCAGTACTTCAGCACCAAGGTGGGTGCTGCGCAGGCCTGTCTGCGTAGTGGGGCCTGGCAGGGAGGGGTCCTGCCGACACCAGACTCTCACAACTTAATTCATGTCACTTTTTATTGTTCAGGTTCTGGGAATAAAGGTAGAAACCAAGGTACAGTGTGTGGGCGTTAAGTGTAAGCTCTGCCTTTCCTCTCTCAGCTCTCTGGGCTGGCTTGAGCTTCAGTGGCAGAGCCAGAGGGGAGCTCACTGGGGCTTCTTGCTCCCAGCCCATGGGAGAGCATTTAGGGTATCATACCCTCTCTGCCTCCTCTTCCCTTTGGAGCAGCCCCTCCTCTGGGGGCTGGAACAGGGCCCCAGCCTAGGCCCTGCAAGGTGGGTGGGCAACAAGGGAGGCTTCTGCCGCCTCTGAGGATTCATGTCCTGGGCTATGGCTGCCTGGCCCCAGGACAGACAATGCTCTCTGGCTCTGCTCCTTGATTCTCAGGGGCTGTACCTTTCCAGATCCCCGCACCTAGGAGGGGGGCTGACCAGAACCAGTGGCAATGGCAGGGAGGCTCACTGACCCCCTGAAACCCCCCACCTCTCTAACTTGTTTCGTTCTATCATCTCTGGCGCTAACCTGACAAGACCTTTGCTGGGGATAGTCGGCACCCCATGAAGGGCAGAGCACAGGGTGCTTCTCAGAGTTTCTTTTTCCTCGGCCGTTAGCGTGGCAGGGGCTGGCCTCATGTGTCCTCAGGACACCTCCCCTGATCCTGAGCCCACAGGGAGGGGTGGCCCACTCAGCTAAGGGCTCCTCTCCTCTCCTCTGTGACCCCTGGGCACCCTCTTCTTGTCCCACATGGACTTTGACATGTGGGAAGACTGGCTGGAGAGCTCCTCTGAGAACAGAGCAGCAGTCTGGCTGCGGCAGAAGGAGAGGGGGCATGTGCTGGGCTTGGTCCTGGGTGAGTGTTGATGGCCTCCTGCAGCTGGGTGTCCCTCCAGGACCCAGCCCTGAAGCTGTGCCTCGTCCAGAGCACGTGCATGGTCAGCCGTGCCATCTGCAGCAGCGCGCAGGCCAGCTCCTTCCACTTCTCCAGGAAAGCAGAGCTGGTGGCCCAGATGATGGTGAGCACTGACCATGTGGCTGGTCCCAGGCAGCTTCCTGGGAGACAGATGGTGGCATCGCAGGTGTTGATGGCAGTGGAGGTGGGGTCTGGGGAGGACCCAGGGGTGAGAACGCGATGAGGGGCCACGTGAGGACAGACGGAGCTTGGGAGGCTGATGGGGAGGAAAGCTGGCGCCTCCTCCCAGGCTGAGCCACTGGCTGCCTCCCCCAGGAGTTCATCAGAGCAGAGCCCCCAGACTCCTTAAGGACACCTGTTCGGAAGAAAGCCATGCTCACCTGCACTTACCTGGTGTATCCTTCCAGCCTCTGTGTGTGTGGGCCTGTGTGTGCACACATGTGCTGTGAGGGGTTGCAGCCTTGGGCCCAGAGCGAGCCAAACATGTCGGCAGCCACTGCCCACACAGGCCCGGAGGTTTCCGGGTGGCTGGACCTGCCACAGGATTGATGTCTGGGCCCTTAACTTGCTGCTCAGCTCCCTGGAGCCGGCACTTGGAGAGCAGGCCCGGGCGGACATGATCCAAGGCTGCCTGCACAGTGTCATGGCCCTGCCGCCTGAGTCCCAGGGTGAGGACAGCGGCTGCCAGGAGGTATTGCCACATGTCCCTCACTGTGTGCCTGTGTCCGTGGGGGGCAGTGGGAAGGCCACTGTGGGAAGTGGGGTTACTGGTGGGGCCGGACGGCCTGGCTCTCCTTCCAGGCCCTGTATCTGGATACGGTGCGCGCCCTTGAGGATTTGCTGACGAGCCTCCTGCAGCGGGACATGACCCCTCAGGGCCTGCAGGTCATGGTTGAGGTGTGCAGGGTGGGGGCTGGATGAGGGTTGCGCTACCTGGTTCTCTGGGTCCTCTCTTCCCATAGCGGCACCCTGGGGATGGCTTGGTGCTGTCTGCAATTGGGGGGTACTTTGAGTGGGCAGCAGCACCCCTCCTGCCTGGGCAGGATGCAGATGGGAGAGGCCCAGACCGAGATGCGCCTCTGGAGCCCACATGGTGCCAGGATTCGGGTGTCCTGCAGGTCCCCTGTGAGCTCCTGGCTGTCTGGGGGCTGTCATGGTGGCAGGATGGGAAGGCTGCAGCTGTGCTGCAGCTTCTCCACACTAATAATCACTGCTGTGGCTGGGGCAGCACCGACCCCTCCTTCCAGGGACGTGCCCTTCTGGATCGGTGCAGGCTCCTCCCTATGCCTCCACCACCCTGCTGGCTCTGGGTCCACCTGGTGTGCTGTGTCTGTGAGCCAGGCAGGAGGGCAGGGTGGCAGGGTCAGGGCTGCAGTGGGCCCTGAGGTGGGAGCCACACGGGCCGGCCTGGCCCCTGCAGCCCAGGAGGGGTGGCCTGGCACACGGGCCCTGCTCTCCTGGGTTGCCCTTGAGTAGGCACCTGTGTGAAGTCCCCTCTTCCCCAGCACCTGAGCCCATGGATCAAGTCCCTGAGGGGCCACGAGCGGGTGCGGGCCCTGGGCCTGAGCAGCTGTGTGCTGCGGTACTTCCTAGAGCACCTGCATGTCAGCGTGAGTGCCCGGGTTGCCAGCCTGCCCTGCTCCCGGCCCAGCCCTGTTCCTGGTTCCCTTGGCCTATGGCCCTTACGTCCCAGAGCACCCTACAGGCTTCTTGGCCTTCCTCTGGCTGCACATGCCGCCTCCTCCACAATTGTCCCTGCTGCCTACACACAGCTGCTCACCCAGTATCTGCCCTGGCGGACCAGGTCGGGCAGAGCTGAGCTGGGCAGAGCCCACACTGGGTCAGGGAAGGGGCTCAGCAGGGGGCTGTGCTGGCCATGGGGAGGGCCCGGGGCTGCATGGACGCAGGCTGCCCTCCTGGCCATACTCCAGCACCGCACAGCCCCTCTGGCCGTCTCCCCCAGGCCCTGGTGCCCTTCCACAACCTGGGCCTCCTTGTCGGCCTCTTCTCCCCACGGTGCGCAGACCTGTGGCCTGCCGCCCGCCAGGAGGCCGTGGGCTGCGTCTACTCCCTGCTCTACCTCCAGCTGGGCTATGAGGGTGAGTCCCTGCTGAGGGCGCAGGCAGGGCTGGGCCGAGGTGGCAAAGGTGCAGAGGGATGAGGCGCGGAGCCCTGCTCTGGGATCACCCAGGAAGGCCTCAGCCAGACTCTCCTCTCCTCTCAGGCTTCTCCCGAGACTACCGTGATGACACAGCTGAGCGGCTCCTCACCCTCAAGGATGGCCTCATGCACCCGGACCCGGCCGTCCTCTTCCACACCTGCCACAGCATAGCCCAGGTACATGCAGAACACCTGTGGCCGGAAAGAGGGGCCCACACCGTGGGGGGCTTAGGGGCTTCGAGGCAGCACCTGGCCTCTCCCAGGCTCTGTAGGTGCCACCCAGGGTCAGTGGATATGGGACACAGGGCAGGTTTCTTTCAGAGAGTTAGTTGTCTGATGCCACCTCTGACCAGTGCTGCCCCCACCACCCACGGAGGGAATGGGGTGCCACCAGGCCCAGCTGCCTGTGCCCCAAGCCTGTTTGCCACAGATGCAGGTTTCTGGGGCTTTCCCTGTGCTTGTGCTGAGGGCTGCCCTGAGCTCACACCTACTCAAAAGCCACCTGGGGCTGGGGCATGATCGGCAGGGCACAGTGGGCTCTGGCCATCTTGCCAAGGGGCTGGGGTGGGCCCTGCCTTTGGCTGGTTGAGGTGCCTCGTCCACTATATTCTGGAGAGAGGCACTGTGTCCTCTCCTGCCACATTCCTTGGGCCTGTGTCCAGCGTGCCTTCCAGTGCTGTGGTGCTGGTGTCCACACAGAGAGGCCCAGCAGGGCTCCAGGGGGTTGAGAGAGCTGCCTCTTCCTCAATGTGGAGCTGGGGTGTGGCTGCTCTTTGATGTGGTGCCTGGAAATGGCCTTCCAGGATCCAGAGGCTTTGTCTCCTGCAGAGGAGAAGGGAGGGAAGGGTCCCCATGGACCTTTCTGGGCTGGGGACTCTGGGGCTAGGAAGCAGACACTGCCCTGGGCCAGTTAGGATGGAGCAGAGGATTCCTGGTCTCGGGTCAGAATTCTTGGATGTTCAGCCACTTTTCATACTTTCACGTCTTCCGGGTGCATCGTTTTGTGTTATTCCTTATGCTTCATGCTGCCTTATTGGCTGTAACTTCTGGCCAGTCTCTTCGTGCTTAAGGGAGAAGGAGAGGGCTTCTGTCCACTGCTGAGCTGGAGGGGAGCTGAGGGAATAGGCCTGCCAAGGTGGGCCAGGCTGCCCCGCTGCCCTGGAGAGCTCCGGGGTGACCACACTGCCAGGGGGAGCCCCTAGGAGGGAGCCGTGACCCCAGGGACCCCTGCAGAAGCCCTCCCGGGCTCCTGTCTGCCCTGGCAGGCTCCGGTGAATGACTCCTCTCCACCCCGCTGCAGGGCCCATGACTGTACTGTGAGCTCATGGAAGGTGCAGGGTGCAGGGTGGGGAGGGCTGGGGCTGGCTGTGAGAAGGGCTGGAGCCCTTGCGATTTGATGCCTGGAAATAGTGGCATTTGGGGGTACCGGCCCCACCCTCTTTGATTTTCTGACACCACCATTTGCATAGGTTATTGCCAAGCGCCTGCCAGCGGATCAGCTCATCACCCTCTTGCTGACCATGTTTGAGGGCCTGGGGGACCCCGACAAGAACTGTTCCCAGGCCGCCTCGGTCATGGTCAACTGCCTGCTGCAGGAGCGGGGCAGCGCACTGCTGGAGAAGGTGAGGGCAGGCGGGGTCTGCGGACGTGTTCTCCACTCTGTAGGCTGCCTTTTCACTCTTGTTGATTTGTTTCTTGACGCACAAAGTTTTTAAGTTTGACATAGTCCCATTTGTCTATTTTCTCCTTCCTTCTTTCTTTCGCTCTTTTTTTTTTTTTTTTTTTTTTTTTTTTTTTTTTTTTTTTTTTTTTTTTTTTTTTTTTTTTTTTTTTTTTTTTTTTTTGAGATGGGGTCTCGCTCTGTTGCCCAAGGTGGAGCGCAGTGGCATGACCACAGCTCACCTTAGCCTCGAACTCCTGGGCTCTAGTGATCTTCCTGCCTCAGCCTCCCGAGTAGCTGGGACCGCAGGCAACACCACTGCACCTGACCTCTTTTTCTTCGTTGCCTGTGCTTTTGGTGTCATGTCCAAGAAATCATTGCCAGATCCACTGTCACGAAGCTTTTGCCCTATGTTTTCTTCTAGAAGTTTTATGGTTTTGGGTCCCCCATGCTGATGAAGCCGGGGACCCGTCTGTGGGCCTGGCACACTGAGTTAGGTACTGGGTTCTGAGGGTGCGCTTTTTGCACAGTGGAGCTGCCGAGCCATTTTCTTCCCAGCTCAGGTTCCCATACACGACACTCCACGGCAAGGCCAGGGGTGGGGTTGTTGATGCCCAGGCTGAGCCGGGAGCAGGCCTACCACATAGCACCTCAGCCCACCTGTAACTTGGTGAACAGTGTCATGTACCCACTGCGGTTGTGGCGAACCCCCCATTTTCTTCCCTGCCGGGGGATCTCTTTAAAACAGGCTGATGCTGTTGGACTTTGAGTTTCTCTGACATTGAATCAGAAAATGTGGCCCTAGCAGGTGGGCATGTGACCTCCCCCAACACAAAATGATCATGCATCAGAGCACAGAGGGCAAGACAGGAGGGGAACAACAGCGGATCCCTGACGTCAAGCGTGTCAGATGGGGGATCTGTGGGTTGAAGAGGATGCACAAGGGAGGCCCAGGAAACAACAGGGGAGAAGGGACTCCATTTGAAACCAGCAGGCAGGGGCAGAAAATGAGGCTGCCACTGTGGAGACAGTGTGGAAGCTCCTCAGAAAATCGAGTTACCATGTGACCCAGGACTTCCACTCAGGGTATATACCTAACAGAACCGGAAACGTGTTCACACAAAACCTTGTACACAAATATTCATGGCATTATTTGTATTATCCAGAAAGGAAGAACAGCCCAAATGTCGTCAGTTTGTGAATGAAAAAGAAAATATGGTCCATCTATCCAGTGGAGCATGGCCATAGAAAGGAGTAAAGCACTGACACCTGCTACCTCACACAGGAATCTTGAGAACATCATGCCCGGGGACAGAAGCCAGACACAGAAAGCTGTCACAGTGTGATTCCATTTATGTCACACATCCAGAATAGGTAAATCCACAGAGACAGAAAGTAGCGTAGAGGTTACCAGGAGCTGGGGGCCGGGGGGAGGTGTGGAGTGACCGCTGGTAGAGACAGTTTCTTTTGGGGGATACGGAACTGTGCTGAAATTGACTGTGGTGACGGTTGCACAGGAACTGTGTGCACTTACAGCGGGTGAACCGTGTGGCGTCTGAATTACGTCTCAGCAAAGCCATGGTGAGCACAAGGGCCAGACCCAGCGTGACAGAAAGGGAAAGGCCCCCGCAGGGGTCACTATGCCTGGCACCGCAGGCAGCTGGACTGCAGCCCCTCCTGCTGGGCCCAGTGCGTGGGCCTGCTGCAAACTGGGCTGTGTGAGCCGAGAAGTTAGTGTGGATGCCAGCCCCACCCCCAGGGCCCTCCAAACCCAGGCACCCAGATGTTGTTTCAAATTTTGTGAAAAGTGTGAATTCGAGCACTCACATGCACCAGTAGGTTCTAGTTGTTGAAAAAGTAAATATGCAGAAGAAAATATTACAGAAGATAAATAAACCCACTGAAATAAATAGATAAACCTCTGATAAGACAAGTCATGGGAAAAGAGCCAACATCCATAAAAGCAAAATACGAAGTAAAAGAGGGAAAATAATATGCACACAGAAGATGTGAAAAATAATGAAGCATATCCATGAGCAGCTGTGTTCCAAAACACTCGAAAATCCGTGAAGTTGATAGGTTTCTGCAAAAAGTAAAATGCCAACATTAAAGCAAGGGAGACGGGAGAGTCCAGTGGAGCCATAACTACCAAGGTGGTTGAAGTGGTTGCTCCTGCATTACCGAGTCGTTGCCCCCAGCTGAGCCCTGGGGCCCACACGTTGCATAGGATGGAGAGGCCACATCAGCAGGGAATGGGTGGGACAGGCTAGCAGTGGCTCCAGAACGTCACACCACCACCAGCACTGGCTGCCTGCCCTGAGGCCTTTCTGCACAAGTGACCGCCCGGGAGTGGCTGAGGAACAACACCTGTGTAGAAGTCTTTGCTTGACCTCCTTGCAGTCAAAACTTCCTGAAAGTAAGGGATGCAGAGGACCATTTGATGTGCAGCGGGCAGCTTCCCTAGACCTGGACAGCCATCTTGTCGGGGACATGGCCAGGCTGGGGCGAGGAGGGCAGGTGGGGCATGCAGATAAAGGCCAGGCCACACAGGTTGTCTGAACTCTGATGCTCATGGCCTTGAGGGGGATGGCTCCCTGCACACAGGGCCTCCCGAGGAAATGGACGTCTGTGTCGGCAGCTCCTTGAGGTTGGCAATGGCGAGGCGGGAGCTGTCGTGCAACCTCCACCAGGTGGCCTCCCACACACCTTCCCAGCTGTGACCCCATGGCCCCCAGCTTCTTGTTTCATCTGTTTTCACCCCAGACCCTGGTGGCTTCAGTTGTGCATCCTGGCAGTGGGGCCACCACAGTTGAGGCTATGAGGAAACTCCCAGGCCAGCCACCCCCTCTGGTGGGGCCCCCATGACTAGGCCCTGCCCCGAGGGCCTCACATAGTGCCCTAGACCAGCTAGAGGCTGGTCAGGGGCTGCAGAGCCCACAGCTGGGTTTGGGGTGGGCCTGGGGGTCCCAGGGCCAGGGTCCTCCTGCCCACCTTCTTCTATGTTCCAGTTACCTGTTTTCCAGAGCAGTGGGACACTTGCAAACTCACACCACCCACCTAGAGGTCCCATCTTCCCTCTCTGAGGCCAACCCCAGCCTCTGTCCTCAGCCCCCAGCCTGACCCCCAGGCAGGTCCTGCCGCCAGTGGGCAGAGGCGGGGTCTTCTGGGCTGGACTGAGCAGGTGTGCTGTGGGGGCGCAAGGGGCCATTGGTTCTGTGGGCTCCAACTCAGCCCAGCAGTCCCTGCCTCCACCACTCTGCACCAGCTGCCCCCTCCCCCAGTGGCACTCATCATTTCCTGTGAAGTCTGGGGCTCACTCTGACTCCTGGGTCTCTGGGCTGCTCTGCCTCTGGAAGCTGGCCCTGCCTTTCCCACCAGGCCGGCAGCTGGAGCTCTGGGTACCTTCCACGTGGCCCCACCCCCTGTGGCTCGTGCAGATGTGCACCCATGCCCAGCCCCAGTCGTGGCCTAAGCACTATGTCTTGTCCATCCACAGGTGCCTGAGATCATGAGCGTGCTGCGCTCCAAGCTGCAGGAGACCCAGGAGCACATCCTGCCAGCCACCCAGCACAGTGTGTACCTCCTGGCATCCCAGCACTGTGCAGCCGTGGTGTCCAGCCTCCTGGGCAGCCCCCTGCCCTTTGACAGGTACCTGGCCCAGGCCCTAGGGTCCCTCCTGCCTAAAGCAGTGCGCACCCTCCTGGGGCCCATACCTGCCTCTGTGCCCAGCTTTCTGCTGAGGCCCATGGAGACAGTCCCCAGCCTCATAGGCACCTCAGGGTCCTGGCTGAGGCCCTCCCTGTGCCCCCAGCTGGGCTGGGCTCTGCACATTCTCCATTGGAGGCTCACTGTCCCTGTCCTCCTCCGTGGCCCTGAAGCTGCCTGGCCAGTTTCCCATCAGCCCCAGGTTTCTATGGGCACTGGAGGCTGCTCCTTGATGTGTCTGTTCCCGTTTTCCCAGGGCTTGTCCCCTACAGGGTTTCCACCATGACCTGTGAGCAGATCCGCAAGGCTGTGCGCACTCTGAGCCCTCTCTGGGTGCCCAGGGACCCCCATCCTCACCTATACCAGCACGTCCCCCCGATCCTCACGTATATCGGCGCATTTTCCCAGCTCCCAACAAACGGCAGCGTTGTCCCTGTCCTGCCTGTCCCCCCCACCTACCACCCCACTGGGGTCACCTTGCCTCTCGGCGGGATCTGGAGCGTAGGCCTGCTGGTCTTCCCTTTCTTGCTGTCCCAGGCGCACCGGGCTGCCTGGGACCTCCTGGAGGCCCTCATGCTGGATGAGGCAGTGGGACCCTCTCTGCTGGGCAGGTGCTGCGGCTGCTTCGAAGACGCGGTTTTTGTTGTGTCTGGTCCTTCACTCCTGTCAGCTTTTATTTTACGCACTGATGGCTGTGCCATCAGGTGCATATAAGTTAAAACACCTGTTTCCTCCTGGGGATGCCCGTGGTTGTCTGGGGCACTGCTTTGCCTTGCCAGCCGTGCCGCTGCACTTCCAGCATTTGCCGATGTGCTGTCCTGGACCTGTCTTTGTATTTTGGACATGTTCCTTTTAAATAGTAAATTGCTGCGTTTTGTTACTGATGTCATGGGTTTAAATCCACTCTTATTTTTTGCCTTCTTTTTGTCTTACTTGCTCTGTGTTTTAAAATCTTTCTTGTCTTTTTTTTAGATTAACAGTCTCTCTCACCATTTCATTTTTCCACTTAATTAGTTTGGAAGTGCTATGTTTCTTTTCTCTGAGCATTTTCTGTAACAAGGACCCTTGGTTTATGTGGAGCTGCATCTGATGCTGGAGCCATCACTATTCCTCTGTCATGCAGACAGTATTTAGGTAAATCTTGACCACTTTGCTCTTTGTTCAGTCTTTATTTCATTTCCATGGTGGTGTGTCTGCATGCACTCTCCACACGAGGCAGAGGAGGGGTCCTGCCCCCAGCAGACCCTGTGTGCCCCTCATCTGAAACCCCCAGAAAGGTCTCCACTGCCACCTGCCCTCCCTGGAGATAGGTTCCACCTGAACGTAAGTGTTGTGCATGTGGGTCAGGTTGAGTCTTGGGGCTTCCTGGCTCAGCCCATTCTTTTGAGCGTGGTGTGGAGTTGCGTGGGTACTGCATGGTTCTCTCATCCAGGTCCAGGTGATAGAGGCTTGGGTGGTTTAGGGCTGTTTGGGACAATGCTGCTTTGATGGTTCCTGTGTGTGTCATTTGTGGGGTAGAGTGTTCGTCTCTTTTGTGTTATGTGCAGAATTGTTTAGGTCAAAGGTTGACAGACCAAAGCCATGGGCTATGCCTGGCCTGCCCCCTGTGTGTGTACACCCTATGGGCTGAGAGCAGGTTCTGCATTTATAAATGGTTGGAAAAAGACCAAAGAATATTTCATGACATGTGAAAATGATAGGAAATTCAAATTTCAGTGTCCATAAGTGAAATCTTATTGAGACGGCCACACCCATTCCCTTCTGTGGCCGCTCATGCTGTAGCGGTAGACTGCACGAGTTGCAGCAGAGGCCCTGTGGTCCATGAAGCCCCAACTGTTTGCCAGTTGGCCCTTTCAGAATCTGTGGCTCTGCCCTGGGTGCAGGCAGGCTTGGCTGTCACGTGTGACTGAACCGCCATCCAGGATGGCCAAGCCTGCAGGGGCCTCAGTGCCTCGGCACTGCCCCCATGTCCTCGCCAGTGCGCGATGTTTGCATCCCAGCTGGTGTGTGCGTTTGTCCACATTTACCGCCGAGTCCTTCGCTCCTTGTCCTGGCATTGCAGCCTCCATCACTTAGCTTCTACCTAAAACGCATTGTCCAGAATTTCCTCGGTGAGTGTGTTAGTGACAAACTCTCCGCTTTTGTTTACTGGAAATGTTCATTTGGCCATCCTTCTTGAATATCATTTCTCAGAGTTTTAACTCTAGTTTTGCAGGCATTTTCTTCGGTGCGTGTGAAATGACACATCACATGTTCTGGTTTCCACCATAGCTCTTGAGAAGCTGGCACAAATCTAACTGGTACTGTCTTCATGAACTTCTTCAGTGTTGGTGTGCTAATTGGAGGCGGGCATTCCCTTTTATTTATTCTGCTAGGGAGCTGCTAGGCTGCTTCAGTCTGTAGCTTAGTATCTTTCATCAGTTCTGAAAAATTCTCAGCCTTTTCCTTTTCAGATACTCTCTCTCTTTCTGGTGCTTCTGGGACACCCCTTGAATGAACAGTTAGACTTCTCATTCTGTCCTGCACATCTCTTTATGCTGTCTTGTGAATTTCCACTTTGTTCCTCTGTGCTGGGTTCTGAGTTAACTTCTTTGATTTATCCTCCAATTCACTGTTTCTCTCTTCTGCTGTATCCAGACTGGCACCAAATATGTCCACTGGGTGCATTAGTGTCTCATTTCTAAAATGGCTATATTGGTTCTCTTTTAAATTTGCTCTATCCTTAGAATTTTAAGTTCCCAGGAGATATTTTGAAGCTTGGCATTTAGTTCTGTAAACACATGAGCATAGCTGCCTCCAGTGTCCCCCGTTGGTGACATGCAGATGGTCTCACTTGTGTTGCCTAATTTCCTTGTGCACTGGGTTCTCTCCTACTGTGTGCTGTTTCCTCTAGAAAAGCTTAGCGTTTGCTCTGGCAGCTCCCTGGGGACCCCCCACCCCTGCCTACGGCCCCCTGTGTTCGGGACCAGATTTTTTTCCCAGCTTTGTACACAGACCCCTGGGGTCAGGGAGGATGAGTTCAGACCCAAGGTCGGGAGGCCGTTTCCCACCTGGATACTCCGAGTCTGGTGGGCTTGTCCGAGCGTTGTGAGGCCAGGTGCACACTCCGAGGGGGGTGGATGGGGATGCCCAGCCCAGGTGCTTGTGATGCCATGGCGGCTTGTGGTGACCCTCCTCCTGCCCCGCTGCAGCCACACGTGCATGCTCTGGCGGGCCCTGGCCGTGGAACCCAGCCTTGCCACCCAGGTCCTGGGGCTGCTTCTGGAGAAGATGGGCAGAGATGTCCCATTCAAGGAAAGCCGGGCCTTCCTGCTAGGCAGCAGCCCTGACCGTGTGGCCACGCTGCTGCCCCTTTCGGTGAGTGGGGACCTCAGGGGACACCCTGACATATCATCCCTGCCCCCACCTGCCTGAGTGCCAGGGTGAGCCCCCCACAAAGTGGCCTGGGTGCCACCCCATGGGCACCTGGCTGCTGCGCAGGGGCACGGGTGCTGGAGCACTGAGCCCTGGCTCGTAAAGGCCTCACAGGTGTTGGTCCCCAGGGGAGATCACTTCACGTTTTATCCTGTGGAAAAAAAAATAAACCCAGCTTGGCAGTGTTTCAAGCAGTAAACCAGCTGTGAGAATTCCCCCCCCTCCCTTCTGAACTGAGAACAGATGGTCTCACGCCTATCCCATGAAGGCTGAACTACCCCTCTGTCCCTGCCTGCTGCCCCAGGGGCCCAAGACCCCCAGTGCACAGAGGGTGCACATGAGGGAGGCTCAGGCTTATTTGGTCCTCGGGTACAGTGCCCAGGTGAGGCACCAGACCCATGGTGGCTTCTCCCCAGGCCACCTGTGCGCTGCACGAGGTTGTGTCTGCCCCAGCATCAGGGCCTGCGGTGCTCGAGCTCTACCCGCAGCTGTTTGTGGCGCTCCTGCTGCGTGTTAGCTGCACTGTGGGTGTCCAGCTGCCCCGGAAGCTGCAGGCCAAGGAGAGGAGGGGCACCAGCCCGGCCCAGGCCTCCAGGAACCTCAAGCCCTGCAGGTAACGGGGTCCGCACCTCCGCCCCAGTGCTGGTTTGTAAGTGTGCTGATGTGGCGTGCATGCACATACGAGGCAGGGAGGTAGGACACCAGCTACCAGCCCTGAGGGAGAAGACCTGAAGGGCTTGCGGCAGCTCTGCTGGTAGGGGAAGCCCAGGAGCCTTTGCTTGCAGGGGCTGGCGCCTTACCTGGTGCAGGGCTGGGCGGTCAGTGGCAACTCTCAAGGACATACCGGGAGTGAAGGTTTCTCTCTTCTTGCCCCTGCCGGCAGGCTGGTGAGGGACTGCTGTGGCTCCATGTGGTGGTGCTGGCCATAGGCAGTGTCTCCTCTCAGAAGGCGGAGCTGTTGGGAGTCCCTGAAGTGTGGGTTGGGCCAACGAGGAAGGACCAGCTTGGCCCCTGAAACTGTCCTGGCAGAGTGGCCTTGGTGTGTGCTTGTGGCCCAATACAATAGTTGTTGCTAAGATGTTCCTGGCCTCCCCAAGGGGCTCCCCAGCCCTTCCCCTGCTGCTCTTACTGGGGTTTGGGGTCTTGTGCCCTCTGCCAGTGAGCCCTGGGCAGGAGTCCTAGGGTGGGCAAGGTAGAGCTGCTTGCTGAGGGGTGAGGATAGGAGCCGGGTCCGGTCTTCTGGCCCGAGCTTCAGTGGCACAGGTGCCTGGTCCCTGCCTGCCAAGCCTGGTTTCTGTGGCCATTCCTGAGCTGGTGTAGGGGTCCCCAGTGTTCACACAGTGCGTGGGCCATGTTGCCAGCAGAGAAAGCTGACACCCCAGGCAGAACTGGCGGTGTCCCCAGCCCCATGAATCTGAATGACAGGAGCCCCAGGGACCACCATGCCCCACCCACACAGGCATCTGGGTTTGGGTGTGCACCTTGGCTGGGGACACATGGTAGGGTGGCCTCGTTTCACCACACCACTGCCACCACCACAGGCTTGCTCAGACCAGCTCAGACTCTGCAGGCCCAGGGCCTGCTCAGTCCTTGGAGACCAAGTGGACAATGTGAACAGACACAGAGTGGCCACCAGCTCCAGGCCTGGCCTGCTGGGGACCATCTCTGTGTGGGACACCCCTGGGGCTAGGGTGTTTGCAGAGCCTGGCTGACAGGGGCCACCAGCCAGCAAGGCAGACCCTGCTGATGCCATGCTCTTCATGCTCTTCTGGGCAGACGAGCAGGGGAGGTATCCTCATCCTAGTCGTTACCATGTTCCTGAGCCAAACACACACTTCCCATTAGACTACACCAGCGCACCATTTGCAGCCTGGAGTGCAGCCTCTGGTCCAGATGGGCCACAAGGCCTAGAGCAGGGTGTGGCGCTAGCTGGCAGCTGCACTCTTGCCAGGCCCACCAGCACCCTCACCCTAAACCCTCACTCAGCCCAAGGCTGGCCTGGCCCTGCACATGTCCAGGGCCTCCTCCCAGGGCTGCACTGTGGGCCCCTGCCCAGTGACTGGCGTGGCTCTTCTGCCCCATCTCTAAGGCCACAGCCCCTCAGCACCCAGGCCACCTGGCTCAAAGACCAGGTTCTCTGTTACAACCACAGAACTCCTGGGACATCAGAGCTGCCTTCTAGTGTTTTCTTCCTGGGGAGTGAGGGAGCTGCAGATGCTTGTTGGGGCTGCATCTGGCCCAGCTACCCACACCTGCCTCCCCACTGCCAGCACCCCTGGGCCCCTCAGCCCTGCCCAAGCCCTTCTCCCAAGGAGTTAGCCCCACCTGAAGTCTCACAGCCTCAGTCACTGGATCCCAAACAAGCTGGTGCCCAGCATGACTTCCTCCATACATCCTGTCCCCACACAGTGTGCAGACCAGCAAGGCCTGTCCCAGCCTCAGCGGGGGCCCCTTGCACTCCCTTCTGGGCCCTGGGCCCAGCATGTGCTCAGCCGGCCACCCCCCACACGGCCAGGCAGTGCAGTTAAGGCTTCTCGTGGTCCAAAGAGCCTATGGGGCCTGATGCCTGGCATGAGGTGACCAGTGGGTGGGGCGGGCATAGTCACCATGGCCACAGTTGCCACCTCACAGCAGGCTGCCACACAGCCTGCTGTGTCCACTTCGGGCCAGAAGCACCTGGGGTCAGGGCCTGCCATATGCAGTGCCTAGTGGGCAGGGAGGGCAGCGTTGGGGGTGTGGGGCTGAGAACTGTGACAGAAGGAGCTGCAAAGGAGGGCCCTGCCTTGGTGTGAGGGTCTCCCTGGGGTGCTGTGGCCTGGCACCCATGCAGGAACGGGTGATGTTCTCCTTCCCCCTAGACATCACCTGCTGGGTCCTGCAGCCCCAGTGCCGCTGCCTGGGCCAGGAAGGGCTTCTCTGAGCAGGAGGTGGACACCAAATCCAGCTGGATCCCGGGGAGGCTGTGGCATCAAACACTTCCTACCAGCCCCTGGGCCTCCAGCCGTAGGCCTGCCTCCTGCGAGGGAGAGCAGGGGGTGAGGTCCTTGCTTGGCAGGGCTCTGCAGAGGCGGCAGTCATCTGAGGTGTGGGTACTACGGCTCTCAGCAATGACATTCTCTGTTCCCTTGCCCGCTGGCTTCGTTCACCACCTGGGAGTGGGCCAGAGGTGTGGCCTGCCTACCCTCCTCAGGGCTCTGGGACCCCCTGGGTGCAGGTTCAGGCCCATGGTGGGGGCAGGTTGGCTCCAGGCCCGCACACAGGCCAGGTGCTCAGGCGAGGCTGACACACGTACTTGCCCTGAGTGTCCAGAAAGGAAGCTTGGTGCAGCCTGGATGCTCTGCCTGTGCCCACCTCTGAGGCTGGCGGCAGAGTGGCCACAGACGAGCCCTCACTGCCTCCAGGCCAGCCAACAGCTGGCCTTTTGTCTTGGGTCCCTGCAGGATGGCTCTGTGGGTACGGGCTCAACACCCCAGGTCTTCCCCACGTGTGCACGTGCATGTGGGAGTGCAGACCCAGACCCACCCCCAGCTAGCTAGGTGTGCGTCTGGCCGCTGAGCCCACTCATGATCCCACAGCTCTGCAGTGGACGCCCTACGGGCCATGCTGCTCCGAGGCGGCAGTGAGGATGTGATGCAGGACGTGGAGTTGGAGGGCGGCTGGGAGCTGCTCAGGACCTCAGCTGGGCACGAGGAGGGGACCACCCGGTTGGCCAGGTGAGCAGGCCCTGTCCACAGTAGTGCTAGTGTTATGTGGGCTCCTACTGGGGCTGGGTCCTGTTCAGAGGACCTCTGGGGTCACAGGACCTGACAGAGTCAGGCAGGGGACCCCAGTGGCATGTGGGGAGAGGCAGAGCTGCTTGAGCCCCTGGGACAGAGAGAAGCAGCCCAGGTGAGCTGCCTAGGCTCTGACCGTGCAGAGTGGGCATCGAAGTGCCCCTAGGGTCCAGCGCCTGGGGGACAGCTCCAGCCCCTGCAGCCTTGGTGCTCTCCTTCCCCAGGGCCATGACCAAGTATGCAGGCCCCCGACTGCCCCTGGTGATGAAGGCGCTCATTGGCACACAGAAGAGTGCATATGAGATCCAGAGAGTCACCTCCACAGCCTTCCTGGCTGAGGTAGGGCTTTGGGAGGGAGGCTGGGTGTGAGGATGAGCCCCCTGCCCTGGCTGACAGATGCCTCTGTGCCACCACTGCAGGGGCAGGCAGGGCAGGTGATGGGGTGTCCTCCCCCACGGGTATGCACCAGCCTCCCCTGCTTGTGCTCAGTCCCTGCCTGGTGACACCCCACTGTTCCCAGGGAGGGGAGGACCTGGGCTGTCTGCAGCCTGCACTGGGCCCTCAATGGGGGTATGCTCCTCAGCATGTTCCCTTGGCCCTCAAGGCTGGCGACGCCGAGAGCTTGCATGGGGTCACACAGCAGAGGGCTGGGGTGGGGCTGGGTGCAGAGCTGGCCCCAGCAGACCAGGGGGTGTTGTTGAAGCTCCAGGAGGGAGGGGCCAGGTCCTTGGCTCCAAGGCAAGAGCAGCCTTGTGCTCTTCTGGGCCTGAGCTGGGTGGGTAGGGTGAGCCTCTGAGGTTAGTGGGAGCCCTTGGTCATGTGTCTCTGCCTTTAGTTGCTCAGCAGCAACGTGGTCAACGACCTGATGCTTCTGGAGTCACTGCTGGACAGCCTGGCAGCACGGCAGAAGGACTCATGTGCCAGTGTGCGGCGGCTGGTGCTCCGAGGCCTGGCCAATCTTGCCTCAGGCTCCCCTGACAAGGTGGGCCTGGCCACCAGCCCTTCTGGGACCCAGGCAGACATGGTTGTGGGCCATGGCTGCCTGGGAACGGGGTGAGCCTGTGGGGTCGGGGCTGGTGCCTCAGGACCCTGGGCTGAATGTGGCTTCCCCAGGTGCGGGCCCATGGCCCCCAGCTCCTGACGGCCATGATCAGTGGGCTGGACGACGGGGATGACCCACACGGCCTGGTGGCCCTAGAAGCCATGGTGGGCCTCTCACGGCTGCTCCCCCTGGTGGAACCCTGGGACCTGCACTCAGTGCTGCTGCACATTGCCATCCGTGTCCGGCCCTTCTTTGACAGTGTAGGCTGGGCTGGGGGCAGGGATGCAAAAGCTACAACAGTCTGCACCCCTGGTGAGGGACTCCAGCCAGACCCCATGCCAGCCTCAGGGACGTCACAGCACCCAAGCCGCCCCTGGCCAACTCCCCACTGCTGCCAGGACCTCTCAGAGCAGACCTGAGCACCAAGGCCTGACAACTCCCACCCTGAGGAGTTTGTCTTGCCAGCTTTTATGTCACCACTGCCAGGTCCCTGGCCCCTCCTGGCCCGAGTGTCACCATGTATGGCATGAGGCAGGTGGAGTGGGTTACAGTCTATGAGGTGATGCCTGCCCCCCAGGAGAAAATGGAGGTCCGGACAGCGTCCATCCGCCTCTTCGGGCACCTGAACAAGGCCTGCCACGGAGACTGTGAGGATGTCTTCCTGGAGCAGGTCGTCAGTGGGTTGGTGCCCCTGCTGCTGCACCTGCAGGACCCTCAGGCCCCTGTGGCCAGCGTGAGTAGCTGGTGGGGATGGAGGTGGGGGTGGGCAGCCTCCACGGGCCAACCCTCGGCTCTGTGCCCCCCAGGCCTGCAGGTTTGCCCTGCGCATGTGTGGCCCCAACCTAGAGTGTGAGGAACTGTCGGCCACCTTCCAGAAGCACCTGCAGGAAGGCCGGGGCCTGCACTTTGGCGAATTCCTCAATACCACCTGCAAGCACCTGGTGAGGGCAGGGGCGGCAGGGGGCAGGGGGCCAGCAGGGGCTGGGCTGACCCAAGCTGCCCACAGATGCGGCACTTCCCAGACCTGCTGGGTCGCCTGGTGAGCACCAACCTGTTCTACTTCAAGAGCAGCTGGGAGGACATCCGTGCTGCCGCCCCCATGTTCACGGGTAAGCACCGTTCCCACCCCCAAAACCCCCATCCCACTCTCCTACCCCTCACCCTACCCCCTGCCCCGCAGGGTTCCTGGTGCTGCACGCAGAGCTCAGACATCGGCCCCAGGTGGACTTGGAGCAGCTCCTTGTGGGTGAGCCCCCTGTTCCCCCCAACAAGGGCCCCCAACCCACCGGGGCCCTGCTGACCCTGTGGGCACCCGCAGGGACTAAGTGATTTTCCTGGATTTCTTTCCCTGTCACTGGTGACCTCATCGTCTCTAGTAATTCACGGAAACTTCTTAACTGTTCCAAAAGAGCTTAAAAAACACTAAAAAAGGAAAAACTATCTTTCCGTCGGCTCCTGAGCCCTCCCAGCAGAGGCCTGTTAGGAGAGTGTGGCCCACGCGCAGCCGGGAGTGTGCCGAGGTCATGGCCCCCCCCAGGCTCAGTGTCCAGGTGGGGGAGGGGGGCAGGAGCTCCCAGCACCCCCCTGGCAGTCACACCCTCTGCCCCCAGCTCTCCAGCTGCTGCTGAAGGACCCGGCCCCTGCAGTGCGAGCAAAGGCTGCCGAAGCCCTGGGCCGCCTGGTGAAGTTCGCGTGAAGCTCTGGCCCGCGCGCCCCCCACAAGCAATACCCGCCCTGTGCGGGCGTGTACCGCCTGAACCTGCTTAGATGGGGCCTCCCAGGGACCCCCTGCCTAGATGCAGGGTGGGGCAGGCCTGGCACTGCCAGGGACCAAACCTGAACCCTCGCTGAGAGAGGTGCTGCAGGCCAGGCATCATGTGACCCGCCCCCCACCCGCCATGTCTCAATAAAGCCACCTGCACCTCAGCGAGTGATGGGTACAATCATGTGGCCTTTCCTTCAGGGACTGGCCAGGAGGGTGACCTTGGCTGTGTGTTGTTCCCTCCTACTCCAACTTTGGAAAATTGAGCGAGGTGAAGGCCCAGCAGGAACCCCAATTCAAGGAGGCAGGAGCACCAGGCCACAGGGAGCAAAGCCTCTATTGAAGATCCTGAGTACACCCAGCCCCCGAGACCCGCACACCTCAGCCGTGGCCGCTGAGAGGAAGGGTAGGCCACTAGCTGAAGAGGCGGATGGTCCCATCGGCCCCCGAGGAGAAGATCCACGGCTGGGAGGGGTGGAAGGCGACATCCAGCACACCCAGGTCTCGGGTCAGCGCGTGCCCCTTCAGCACCTTGACGGGCACCAGCAGCGGGTTCTGCAGCAGGTCGCTGTGGGGAAGAGGAGGGCTCAGGACACAGGTGGACACAGCTGTCCTAGGGAGGGGCCAGGCAGGTCAGCACTCACTTGTACACCATGCCATGGCAGACAATGACACTGCCGTCGTCTGAGCCAGATGCAAAGAGTGGGTACCGGGGGTGGAAGGCCACAGCCCGCAAGGCCTTCTTGTGGTGCCTGTGGGGAGGCCGGATTAGAGGCAGGGTCGGGCTGAAGGGAGAGACCCGACTGGCCACATCCACAGCCCACCTCACCTTACCTCAGCACCTTGTACGGCTTGGTAGAGAGATCCAGATCGAACCACACCAGCTTGCTGTCATAACTCCCACAGATGATGTTGTCACCTAGGCGGCCAGAGGCAGTGAGCAGGGTGTCCCCACCCGCTTACCCGCAGGGCCCACGGTCCCATACAGGCTCACCTGCAGGGTGCACGGCCAGGCTGGACACCCACTTGCAGTTGGGCATCAGCTTCTTGGTGAGCTCCTGGCGCAGCAGGTGGTAAAGGCGGACACTGCGCTGGGAGGCCACAAGCAGAAAGGGCCGGGAAGGGTGAAAGGCTACGCACTGCACCTGTCCGTGGCTGCGGCGGAACGGGGTCTGGCTGCGGCGCCGGCTCAGCTGGTGGATCAGCACCTGGGTGTGGCCTGGGGTGGCCAGCACTGCAGCCAAGTAGTCCCCACGCGCGTGCCAGGTCACCTGCGTTACTGGCTGCAGGAGAACATGGCTGGCTGGTTGGCTGATCCAGGCCAGCCCCCTGCTCATGCCCCAGCCCCCACACACACCTTGCCATGGCAGATGCGCAGCCGCAGGCCCCCCTGGCGCTCCTCCTCCGAGGCCTCCAACCAGCAGGCGGGCTGCAGGGCGGGCTCCTGGGGCAGCTCAAAGGCACTCAGCAGCTGGTCCGTGCTGCCCACCACCAGCCGGTCCCCCAGGGCAGGATTCAGCAGGAGCACTGCATCCTCCCTGCGGGCCGGGGCCAGACACAGCCCTCAGCACATGCACCACCCCACATCCCCCACGTCCCGGGGCCCCTGGCCCCACGCTTACACAGCTGCAGCCACAAGGCAGATGGTGGGGTTGGGGTTCCAGGCGACACTCTTCACCACGCCCCCCATGGGCACAATCCTCACACAGCGGGCAGTGACCACCTCCCATAGTCGCAAGGAGCCGTCATCTGAGCCTGGACGCAGCAGACAAGGCTCTGGGGACCTGTTCCTCCCACTGGCCCCTCACCCAGGGCTACCCACCTCAGGCCCACCTGAAGCCAACCACTGGCCCCCTGGGGAGACACTGAGGCAGCGGACGAGATCGCTGTGGCCCTTGTAGACCTGCGGAGGAGGCAACAGTGAGGAGACGGACAGGACACCCAGGAATGTGTGCCCCCCTGCGCTCCACTTACCAAGGCCTGGCACATGGGGAAGGGCTGCAGGTCCCGTGGCCGCGGCAGTCTGGGAATGAGGTCTTCAGGGTCCACGTTCACCTGAGGCAAGAGAGCACCTGTTCATCCCTGCCCTTCCCCCCACCACCCCCCACCCCCGACGCCAGGCGAGCCACCCACACACACCCTCATCTTGCGCTGTCGTGGGCACAGGTACAGATCGAGGCAGCGCTCAAAGCGCTCCTGGATGAAGCGGCTGTATGCAGGCACGGCCCGCAGGCTCGGGAACCGCCGTGGCAGGAAGCTTGGCTTCCTCTCACCTGGCTCCTCCTGCTCCCACACCAAGCGCTATGGAAAGAGGGGTGAGCCAGGAGCACGGGGCCAGGGGCCAGACCCCCGCCCGGCGCAAGCCCACCTCCTTCTCGCTGAGCAGGAATTCGGGAGGTGGATTGTAGGACTCGGCATGGCCAGGCAGGGCCAGCTTGGGGGCAGGTACGTGCATCTTGTGGCGCCCCAGCACGGCATGGGGGTCCTCCTGGGCCCACAGGTCATAGAAGCTGGGGGTAGGGTCTCGGGGCCGGCGGGGCTGAATCCAGCCCATCTTGATGGCATGCACCATGCGAGAGACCTGCACAGATGGCCCAGGTCAGGGTGGGCAGCACAGGGCCTGTACTCTGGGGGTCAGGGATGCTCCCACCTTCTCCTTCTCCACCAGGGATGGGATGAAGCTGCGCTTGTCGGCTGGGCGGTTGGTCACCGGGTGAATCATGATGTCCCCACTGAAGAAGTCCACGGCTGGCTGGGAGGGCAGGCACAGGCATGTGGGCCAGGGCCCTACTTGGACCTCAAGACCCCCAGAGCCAGGGTTGCTGCCTACCTCATATGGATCAAAGCTCTCATCCCCAAACTGGCCCCTCTGCAGCCGCCACACCAGGGCCACCTGCTGGTCAGTCAGCCTCAGGTCACGCCCTGTCATCCGGTCCTGCACAGTACGCCTGGGGGCCAGCCAGTCAGAGCCTGGCTCCAGCCCCACAGCCCCACCCACTGCAGGCCCTGCCCACAGCCCCTCACCAGTAGTCAGGGTCATCCATCTTGTCCAGAAATTGGTCCAGCTCGTCCCGGGTCCGCAGGGGCTTGTAGATGCGCCTGCCGTCCAGGTCATAGCCCACATGGGGGAAGTCCTCGTACCATTCCAGGGGCACATTGCCCACCGTGTTCCGGATGTCCTGCAGCCATGGCCACCACATCAGTACTCAGCTCCACCATGCACATCCCTCTAGGCCACCCAGGAGGTGCAGATGAGGGGACAGGCGGAGTGTAGGCACTAGCCTCGATCACCCCGAGGCCAGCCGACCCCCACACATGCCCTTTCCCTGGCCCTGGGGTCTGACGTGGCACGGCGGCCGGCACTGCCCCCCCACCCCGCCCTTGGAGGCGCCCGAGCTGCACCTTCACATTTTCCACTGAAGCGGTGCCAACCCCAGGCCCCCCCACCCCCGGATTCCTTGGCCAGGGCTCTGGGCAGCCACAGACAGCGATGACCTCATCGCCCACCGGGCTCCCTCCCCTGGCAGGGGCCTAAGGCAGAAGTGGGCAGGGGTGAGGGGAAGACCCCATCTGACCCACCCCACAGGAGGCAAAAACTACTGCACTCTGCCCTGTGGCTGGCCAAGGACCCCCTCCCCCCACCCCTCCCTAGGGCAGGCAGAGCGGCCACATTCCTGGACACACATTCCTGGTTGCAGCCCCTGCCAGCCACCACCCTCACTCCTTCCAGCCTGGGGACTGCTGCCCAGGCGCCGCTTCCTGCAACAGTAGCCACGGGAGGAACGCAGACAGGATGAGCACAGATGGGAGCTCCCCCCTGCCAGTGGGACAGGACCCCTTGGGCTCTGCCCCTCTGTACCTGCCCACTCATGCCCCTCCCAGCAGGTCCACCCCCAGACTTCCCCAGTGCCCTGCCCATTGCTGAGAATGTCCTTTTCCTCTCCATGGGGAAGGTGGGCCTCCAGCACCCCAAGACAACATCGCCATCCCCAAATCGGATGGACAGGAATGTGTGTCTGTTTCCTGAGGGACCCGGGGGTCTGGGGAAGAACCAGGTCTTATCCAGGCGTGCCTGGTCACCAGGCATGGTCAAGGAGACCCACAGGATGCACACAGCAGGCGATGGGGCTATGGGAGCAGTTTCTCTGAAGCCATGGAACAGGACTGAGCTGAGAAGAGTGGGAGAGGACCTAGCAGAAGGCACAGCTTGTGCCAGGCCTGGAGGGGCAGGTGCAGGACAGACGGGCGGGGCCGGCTCACACTAGCACTGGGGCTGGGGCACGCAGCCTGGTAGACAGGCCCAAGTGCACACGGGAGGGCGAGACAGACAGGGCGCGGTCAAGCTCCAAGGCCAGAGCAGCTGCGTTAATGTGCTTATGCCAGGGAAGAAAGCAGGGCTGTGGGTCCCCTTCCCACCTGCTGAGAAGCAATGGCAGCCACTGTAGTCTTGGGGGCCGGACTTGCCACACAGAAGGGGGCTCCCACTCCCTCTGTATCCCCCAAGATGAAGAGATACTCCAAGGACCTGCCCCTGAGCATGGCTGGGGAAGGCAGAGGGGGTGGGGGGGAGAGGGTAGGGGGAGTGCAGAGAGTAAGGAGGCAGAGAGCCAGGGAGACAGACGGGGGAGGCAGGGACCAGGGAGAGGCAGAGGTACCCAGAGGAGGCAGAGAGGTATGGGTAGAGGGAGCAGGTAGGGGCCCAGAGAGGCCGAGGCCCGGGAAGGCAGGGGCCCAGTGCTCCAGGGAGCCTCCGGCGGGAGGGGGCGGGGCGGCGCGGGGGCGGGGCCGGGCCGCCCTATAAAGGCGCAGCCCGCAGCCTCACTCCAGCCCCGACGCACATGTGCGCGCGGCGCCCGGCAGCCGCCACCGCGGGGCGCAGCCAAGACCCCGCGCCTCGCCCCGGCCCCGGGCGGCCCGCGAGGCCCGCGGCGGCCGCAGGAGGCGGCATGAGTGGCGCGCGGCGGAGCTGACGCCGCGCCCCCGCCGGTCCATGTCCTTCGCCATGCTGCGCTCGGCGCCGCCGGGCCGCTACCTGTACCCGGAGGTGAGCCCGCTGTCGGAGGATGAGGACCGGGGCAGCGAGAGCTCTGGCTCCGACGAGAAACCCTGCCGCGTGCACGCTGCCCGCTGCGGCCTCCAGGGCGCCCGGCGGAGGGCTGGGGGCCGGCGCGCCGGGGGCGGCGGGCCGGGGGTGGGGGGCCGGCCGGGCCGTGAACCCCGGCAGCGGCACACGGCGAACGCGCGCGAGCGGGACCGCACGAACAGCGTGAACACGGCCTTCACGGCGCTGCGCACACTCATCCCCACCGAGCCGGCTGACCGCAAGCTCTCCAAGATCGAGACGCTGCGCCTGGCCTCCAGCTACATCTCGCACCTGGGCAACGTGCTGCTGGTGGGCGAGGCTTGCGGCGACGGGCAGCCGTGCCACTCAGGGCCTGCCTTCTTCCATGGGGCACGCGCGGGCAGCCCCCCGCCGCCGCCGCCGCCACCGGCCCTGGCCCCGGCCCGCGACAGCGAGAACGCCCAGCCCAAACAGATCTGCACCTTCTGCCTCAGCAACCAGAGAAAGTTGGTGAGCACGGCCGCGGGCAGGACCCGCCAGGGCACACAGGGACACCTTCAACCCAAGCCTGGCCTAGAGAGGGAGGAGTGCACACCGGCTGCGTGGGGCCAGGAGGGCTAGGCCTCCTCCAGGACCCTCCGTCCAGGGTCACAGGGACTCCCGAATGTGGGGCAAGGGGTAGGAGCCAAAAGGGGTCTAGGGGAAAGCAGGGCACACACCAACCTGGGAGACGCTGGAGAACTGGACCCGGGTTGCTTCAGGCTTCACTTTTCAGCAAGTTGAAGAGTAAAGTGAAGCAAGTTCAGCAAGTGGGATGTTGGTTCATGCCCACCCCCACCCCATGGGAAGAGGACTGGGGGGCAGCAAGGCAGGAAAGGAAGGACCTCTGGGGTCCGTGTGCCCTTGCAGCCCACCACTGGCCTAAGGCTCGCTGGGCACCTGCTCTGCCCCAGGGCCTGTGGGGCTGCGTGAGGCGTGGGCACGAAGGCAGAGGCTGGGGGGCGGGGTGCCACTGGGGGGCCAAGGCCACACCACAGGAGATGCTGGCCAGCTGTGATTTACAACCCCTGCTGTGCTTGGTGGCACCGGAAAAGCAGGGTGAGCAGGGAGAAAATACGGCAGGGCTTTTCCCAATCCCCATTTCCTCTCCAGACAGCACGCGCGAGCTCCTGGGGCCTGAACATCTGGGAAATTTAATTTTACAATTTCGGCTGTGCAGCAGTGCGCTCCCCTCCCCAAAACGCACAGGGGAAGCTGTGGCGAGTTGGGAAGGGGGTGCCTCCCATACAGGCCACTAGGGACAGCACCCGGTGGGGAAAGCAGAGAGGCCCAGGCAGCTCGGGGTGGCACCAGGTTTCTGGGTCTCGGCCCTCACACTCCTCCCTCCCCTCTGCAGAGCAAGGACCGCGACAGAAAGACGGCGATTCGAAGTTAGGAGTGGGTCCATGGCTGCCAGGAGGCACATGCTGCTGGGGGAAGTGGATGCCCCTGGGTGAGCCACAGAGAGTCCCCACCTCGGACCTGACTCGGGCAAGGCCTTCTATGAGCGTGCCCGCCCAGGCCAGCCCTGCCGGGCTGTGAGCAGGGCCCATGGATGGACAGGCGGCAGCAGGACTCTGAGGTGGCCCCAGCACCTGCCCAGACCCACTGGAACTTTCCATGCTGGCTTCTTGCCTGGGTTTTCTTCCGGTCGCTATGTGTTGGCATCTTGTGTCTTTTATATGATAATATAAAGTCTGGAAATTTTGTATAATTAAAAACAAAACATTATCTTCCAAATACGGAGGCAGATTGACCTCTTGGAAGGTTGGGAATTCATCCCCACCCTGAGCCTACACTCCCACCCCAGTGGCCAGAGTGCCCCAGTTCTCTGGGAAGACCCCCACCCCCAAGGGTGGGGGCCCTTGGGCCATCCCTCGTGGAGGGAGACAGTGTGAGGAGACAGGCTGGGCTTGCCCATCCAGAGCTCCTGTGGGGGCTTCGGGGTGAGGCTGGGGGAGGGAAGGGAAGGACAAAGCCCTCCCCCGCCATGGCAGGGGATGGGTGGGCAGCAGCAGAGCCACCTTACCTGACCTTCAGGCCTGCCAGGCACCCAGGGGCGAGAAGGAAACAGCTGGCCTAGGCCGCTCAGCTGTGGGCAGGCGACACCACAGCCTTTGTCCACAGAGCCCCAGGAATTGGACATCTAAGTGCACCCCAAGTGCCCACCCAGGCCCCCAGTAAGGGCTGTGGGGCCCACTGCATGCCAGGGTCATCCCACTCCCCTGCCTCTACACACTAACTGGACAGAGGCACCTCTCCCCTGCCCCGCAGTTCCGCACGGCCCACGGAAGCAGTGCCCATGCTAGAAGGAGGACGCCAGCCGTCCTTCCACCACCACACCCCACCCAACTCCCCAAGACCCCGCCCACTGTGAGGAGGCTGACGTAGGCCCCCACCATGCTCCCTGCACAGCTGGCCGGCCATTAAACCCTGCAGGTGACAATTATGGTTTAGTGGTATGAGCTAGGTGGGCACAGCAGAGAAGAAAGGCAGCCGGCTCTGTGCAGCCACCCCCCCCAACCAACCCCAGCAGCAGCCTGACTTCCGGCCAGGCAGGGAATAGCCGAGGGCACCAGGTGCGGGCAGCAGGGTGGCTGGCCGGTCCCAGGCCCCTCCTCAGACCCCAGCTCCGAGCACTTGCAGCCCTCAGCACACTGAGCCCCAGGGCCCCTGTGGGGGACCAGGTGCTGAGGCCCACGTGGGCATCTGCACAGGGCAAGGCCAGAGCTGCCCCCTCCCCTGCACGGATGGGCTCCAGGGAACTGTAGGGCAGGAAGTGGTGGTGTAATTCTGGAGGAAATTCTCAAAGCCAGAGCCATTAGGAGCTAGAGGGGGCTGTGTCCAATCTGATAGAAATATAACAGGATAAAAAGTCACAACGGCAGGTTTCGTTCAGAAAGAAACCCAACCCCAAATTTCCTCTCCTTAATCCTGCAGGAGCCTACAGCTGGCCAGAAGGAGGGAAGGCGAGGACAAACTTGGTCACTACAGAAGTCCCAGCCCACCTAGGACACCAGGCCCTGGGGGGATGTGGGGATGCAGCTAGGAGCTGAGGCAGCCCCTTCCCTGTCTCGGGGTGCTCTCCTCACATCACCTGCCCAGCTGCCCTCCCAGCCAACGAGGCCACTGTGAGAAGTCAGTTGGGCCCAGGAGCACAACCTGGCAGGGGCACCCTGCCTGGACAAGCACAGCCCCCAGAGTCCCCAAGCTGGCTGCCCTCAGCCCACTGGGCACCGGGTGTGGTTCTGCAGGGAGGGTCTGTGGCCTCACCCACAGGCCTCACAAGAGGATGGGTGGCTGGGTAAGCACCCACCTCAGTGGTCAAAGTGGCCCAGCCAGCACTGGGGACAAACCAGAGGGATGTGCCCTTTGAAATCAGACACTGGAAGTTCCCACAAAGCAAACCAAAGAGTGCAGGGGAGAGACGCCCTTCGGTGGGGGCTGCTGGCCTGAGCAGGCAGATGTCAGGGACTCAGTGGGGCACCAACGGGTACCGCCTGGCTTGGGACCCAGTGTGGAGGAGAGGCAAAGACTGAAGCAGGTGGCAGGCATGGGCCTGGGCACGAGGGTCTGGGTAGGGCATGGGGACACAGCAAGAGGAAGGTTGGAGCCCACTAGATAAGGGCCCGAGTCTGGGGTGTCGAACTCAACCAGATGAAAGGGGCCAGGGAACAGAACAGAGGCCTTGGAGCCGGGATGATCCCCAGGGCCCAATGGGTTGGGGTGCGGCACGCGCTGGCCAAGCCCTCCATGCGGGGCCTGACTCCGACTGCGGCTGCAGCTTGGCCAGCCTCAGGCCTGGGCAGCTGGCCCAGCCGCTCCCTGCGCTGCACCGGTAGCAGCGGCCCAGGGCCTGGCCCGCCAGCCAGCAGGAGGGGAGGGGCAGGGGAACGCTCCGTCACCCTCCACTGCTCCAGAAATCTAAACCAGACCGGGGGTGGCGTGGGCTGAACCACAGCCCTGTGCCCCACTCGAGTCCACACAGCTACTCACAGCCAAGGGGTGGCAGGTGCTCCCTGCCCACCACAGCCCCTGGCTTCCATCCCAGAGTGCTGGCCTCACACTCCACTGTGCCAGGAGCTGCGGGACAGACCCAGGGCTCCCCTCACGTGCCCCACAGAGGCAGCTGGGAAGGAGGGGGCCCCACCCGCACCCTGGACCAGCAGCTGCCCCTGTGAGCTGAGCTGGGCTGGAAACGCTCCGCTCAGCCTCAGCTGTCAGCTCCCTGTCCCCAGCCTGGGGAACGGGGCACCACATGATTCATCACCAGGCCGCCTGCTCCCACAGGCCAGCCGCCCCGCCCTGCTCAGCACCTGCGGGCTGCCAGGAAACACATGTGACCCTCCAGGTCAGGCACCGCACTCTGAGAGCCCAGGCCGGCTGGCCAAGGGCACACACAGACCCAGGGTCAGTGCTTTCCTGGGGGCCCCCCACACCCAGACCGCACCGGACACAGGCAGCAGCCAGCAGCCGGCTGATGTGCCGGCTGGGGTTTTTCCGCCCTCGATGAGCCCCCTCCCCTCCCCCTCCCCAAAGTGGCTGCAGCTGTCAGGACCACAGATTGGAACTGCAGGTACGCGGCTGGCCTGCTGCCCGCCGCCCTCCCGTGTCTGTCTGCAAGAGAGGAAGCCGGCCCACCTCTGGAATCCTTCACTCTCTCCTCGTTCCGCCTCTCCCACCTGTCCCCCGGGAGCGTAGGGTCAGCCGCCCTCGCTCAGTCTCTCTCTTCCCCCGGCCCCTCTCCGATTACAATGCGGGTAGTGTTCAGCACTCACTCCACTCCCCCGCACGCGATGGCCGCCTGTCTCAGAGCGACATGGCCTTCCTGTGCCGACTCCTCCTCCTCCTCCTTCTCAAAGTTTTATCTTTAAGTGCTCAGGGCAGCCAGGATGGGGTGGGGGGTCAGGGGGAGGTGAGCTGCTTATACCAGGCTCACCTGCTGCATCAGACCCCACAGAAAGTTCCAGCAGGGTGCTGAGCCCTGGAGCTGGAGCCAGAGTCCCTGGCAGATCAGAAGGAAAAAGGCAGGTCCTGCTTAGGCTTCACCTTCCTGCCCCAAAGTCCAAACCAGCTGTGGGAGGGGCAGAGCCCCTAGCCCAGCCCTCACCTCCCTCTCTGCACCCACCATCTGTTTGTCCCTCAAGAAGCTGGCTGGGCCCACAGCCCGGCCTCCTGCCAGCCCCAGGCTTCGGGGTAGAGAGAGGGCACCCCTTGCCTGGAGGCTGCCCCAGACCCCAGCCTGCCTGGTACAGGGTCCAACGGAGCAGCAACTCCCAGAACGCCTGTCCGAATGCTAAGGGTGGGGGATTGGGCTCAGACACGCGTCCCACACTCACTGCTCACCCTGCGTCAACCCAATTTCACCTGAGTGGCAAAGGCCTGTTCTAAGCCGTGCTACAGAGACAGAGCTGCAGCTTCAAGGTGGGGGGTGCCACAGTGCCACCTGCTCAACCCCAAACGCAGCCCATACGCATCTGAGACTCCTGCCCCCGTCAGCACAGCCTGGCCTTGGGACACAAGCCCAGCCCCAGCTCCTGCAGCCAGCTTCCTGCTATGCGCCTACCCCAGCCAGCACCCCCTGCCCACCATACCCCACAGAACCTGCCCTCCAGACATTGCCCCAGGTCAGGCCAAGGGCAAACCACCCTCAATAACTCCTGTCCCAGCATCCTCCAGCCACCCACCCAGGGTTCCCACTGCCAAGGAAACTGGCCCTGAGTGGGCACCAGAGCAGCCTGGAGCCCCCACCCCCACGCCCCAGCAAGAGGGAGGAAGGGCCTCTGGAGGGCTCTCCACCCCACCCCTCCCCAGCCACTGCTGCCAGGTTCCTGGACCCCGAGAGACCCCTCATAGGGGGCCACCACCTACCCCTTCTGCCTGAACACCCCCCTTCCCAAGAGGAATCTTCTCTCCCAATCCAATGCACAGGGTGGCTCTTGGGCCCGGGGTGGTGCTGGATGGAGGTGGGGTTTCCCTTGTCAAGGGGCACCTGGCGGGGACCACAGCACATGCCCGCCCCTGCCCTACGACCACTGGAGAGGGTGTGGGGTCAGCAGAGCATGTCGGTGGGGGCGCCCCTGCCTGGGAGGGCTGGCCCAGGCGCACGGGGGAAGGACAAGAGCTGGGAGGGCCAGTCTGAGCCCATTGGGAGGCAGGCATGGGCTCCGGAGGGCAGATGGCTGCCAGGGAGGCCAGGGCAGTCTGCAGGCCTGGGGCGCCCTCCACAAACCAAGCGGGGAGGGCCAACTGCTCACTCGCTGCTGGGAAACCTGAGCCGAGAGGCGCTGGCTGCCAGGACGCAAGGACGCAAGACTGAGCGCGCAGGGCCAAGACGCGGGCGGGCGGGTGGGGGCGGCCCCGGAGGAGCAGGAGGCCGCCAGCACTGGAGGCAGCTGCCGGTTCAGTAGCTGGGAGAAGCCATTAATGGTGTTTGGCTAGAGAGCAGAGGAGATGGCGGGCTCTGGATGCAGATGGACCCATCCCAGGGGAGCAGCCAGGGCTACGGCCCCCACGCCTACCCCTGCCCCTAGACCCACCAGCGGTCCACAGGGGATGGGCCCAGGCCCAGTGCCCCAGGGACAAGGTAGAGACAAGTGAGGAGGGCAGCTCTTCCTGGCCTCTCCCTGTCATCAGAGTTCTCGATGCCCTGAACCCCTCACCCTGGCGGAAGGCCTGCTGGGCAGGCAAGGGAAAGGGCAGACAGGCAATTCCTCCCCTGGGCCATGCCCCAGCCTCAGTTTCTCCCAGCTGCTTGACACCAAGAGGGAGCTGCCTTTACAAAGACCGCAGGGCCCCCTCACCCCGCCCCTCCACCCCGCCCCCCTCCCTGGGGGTCCCGGCGGCTGGATGAGATCACGTCTGTGAAGCTCCAGGCTCAGGCGCGGTGGGAGAGGGGTGAGGTGGCCGTGCGGGGGCGGGGCAGCCGCAGCTTAGCCAGCTCCTGGGGGCTCCCCCCACTCCATGGCGGCCAGGACCCCCGCCAGGCCCAGCAGCTCAATCAGGGGCTCCACCCCCACCTCCCTCAGACTCACTCCCGGGAGAGTAGGAGACCACGTGAATGGAAGCAGCTCTCCCGCCAAGGGTGGGCCAGGGTTAGAGAAGTGTCCAGGGGAGGGGAACCCCCAAAGTGGGGCCCCAGTGGAGGCCAGCAGTCAGAGTGCACAGAAGCTCCAGAGTCCTCAGACCAGGCCCTGGACCCAGACCTGGGGTTGGGCAGGGAAGAGGCCCAGGAGGGGAGGCAGGTGGGGGCTGGCGGCACTTGCCCCCAGCAGGGCCCTCCTGCCTGTTGCCAGGGCCCTGGCCAGAGCCTTCAAGGACCTGACAGCGAGGCTCAAGGGCCTGATATCGAGGCTCGGCCACCCAGCCAGCTCTGCTGAGCGCCTGTGATCAGCCAAAAAGAAGCATCAGGGTCGCAGCACCACCGGCCAACTGCAAGCACACTGCTGGGAGAAGGGGCCATCCAATGGATGGCCCAGGCAGGGGCTGCCCTGACATCAAGCAGGTTGCAGCCCCTCATAGGCACCAGCCAAACAGGCCACAGCCACAGAGAGGTCCTCTGCCCGGGAGGGGTTGCCGTGTGTGCACACCCCACAGAGAGATGTGCTGCTGTCAGGAACGGGGGCAGGAAGCTCAAAGAGGACCCAGCCCTCCTCTCCCAACCTGGACCCTTGGCCCAGCACATGCAGGGAAGCTGCGGGCTCAGCCTCTCCGGCTGCCCAAGCCTCCTCTGTGACCACCTGCAGCCCCAAACCACTCCCCTCGGCCAACCTCACTCTACCCCAGGGGTGCAGAGGCCCAGACGGACACAACCTCTGGGCGCCCCCCCCATGCACATGGACTTCTCGGGAAGGGACACATCTGTCCAGGCCTGGCTGGGCTCCTGAAAGCTGAGCTCTGCCGCCCCCTCGAGCCGCTGGCCGGCTATGCTGGCAGAGTAAGGCCAGGCGGCATCTCAGCTCCTGGGCTGTCACTCAGACCACATCTGGGATAGTCATCACAGAGGAAGCAGCCCCCATGGCCCAGCCGCTTCCTCCCGGCACAGCAGGGGGCTGCCCACCCTGAGGCCAGCAGTGGCACAGCAGTGGCAAGGGACAGGCCTGGCGGAGCTCCGTGGGCAGGTCAGGCTAGCTGTGCGTCAGCCACAATTGTCCGGGGCCCCTCCCCCGGCTTCTGCACTTCACTTACAATCATCATCGATTTTTCAAAATACCAAATATAAAAAAGTAGCCGACAGGATGTGGCTGCCGACAGCCAGAGCCCCTGGGAGGGGGAAGGGAGACAGGCAGGGGCCGTGCTGCGTGGCCCCCCTTCACTGAGTGCGCCGCTGCTACGGCCAGGAAACCAATTTATTTTGTTTTGTCTCTGTTCTCCGAACGCGCAGCAGAGACCGGATCGGGCGGGCAGCCAAGCAGCCACTGCCAAGAGAGCATGAGGGGGGAGAACCTGAGCAGGGAGGGAGCGCGTGTCTCCCCCAGGCTCTGGGGACAGCCCCTGACAGGCAGGCAGGAAGAGCTCCTTCGGGAAGCAAGGGCCCCATCCCTGCAGGCCTTACACCAAAGCCTTCCCTCTGCAGTCCCCCAAGGCCCAGAGGAGGCTCTCACTCCCACCAGGGGTGCGCAGCACAGGGGCCACACGAGGGAAGGGACAGAAGGGTGACCCCACTGCCTCCAGGCTGAGAGCTTCTAGCCCCTTCCATTGAGGGCAGGCCCCACAGCCCAACTGTGACCCCTGGACACAGCCTATCGCGGCCTCTAGGCACTGTGGCTCCCAGAGAAACCAGCACCACGCTTTTCCCCTTCAGACTGTAAGCTCCTTAAGGGAAACAACCAAATTTTGCTGTCCCTCCTGAGTAAGTGATCCCGGAATTCAGAGGCCCGAAGGCAGTGGCCTAGCCCACATCAGCCACTGCTTGGGGATGCCAGGGCAAGAGCAGAGCCAACCAACACACCAGAAGATGTCCATCCCCTGCCCAAGGCTACAGCAGCCCACCCCACAGATGGAAGCCTTAGTCTGCTCATGACACCCCCAAAGAGCACATAGTGACCCAGAGCAGGCCACCTGCAGACACATCTGGATCTGTGGAGACCAGTCCACAGTGCCAGGACCCAGACAAAGGCACAGGGGCCATGGAGCCACACCCAGCCTCCCTTCCCTGGCACACACAATGACCCACACATACTGCTTCAAGTCATGTGTCCCAGACCCCGAAATCACTCTTCCAGACATGGAACAGGGCCCCAAGCCAGGACGCCCACTCAGACCTTACCACAGCCCCAACCCCTCTCTGCCCCCAGGCAGCACAGCCCACCTTTGGGAAGGCCCCACACCCCCACTGGGTGGCTCCTGGCTGCCACCCCGCACTGGTAGAGGGCCTCCCACCCCGTGAGCCTGGCTTACCTCCTCATCAGAGCTGTCCTCAGCATACTCATCCCCGCTCTGTGCTCTCACCACCTCTGTCCTCAGGTAAGGGGGGCCGGCCTGCGGCGAAAGGGAAGAATGGTTAAGTCAGGGGGCATGGAATGCCCTTTGACCTTGGGTATGTCCCAGGCCCAGGGACCCCAGTCTCCTCCTCTGGTGAAGCACTTCAGAACTGCTCTCCTCAAGGCTGAGGCCTCCACAGCCCCCACAGGACACCCCAGCTCCATGTGCCTCGGGACCTGTGTAGCTGGCGGTCACCACTGCAGGCCCCGCCCAGACGCTGGCCTCTCTGCCAGGGCCAGGCTCACCAGCCTCCCCGTGGGTCCCCTGGCAGCCCAGGGAGGTGCTGACATTTGGTGCCAGGCTGGAAAACGTGAAGGCACCCAGAGCAGCAGGACCTCCCCCAAACCCCCAGCCACTGCCCTTAACTCCTGTCACCATCAAAACTGCTGCAGGGCTCCTGGTCTGACAGACCCACGGCAGGCCCAGAGGGGCAGGTGGCACACACCCAGGGCCAGCACAGGGGCCACAGCCAGGCCATGCCTCAGGGTAAGACCCTTGCCCCAAGGCGGCCACACCAGCGCCTGGGTGGAGGAGAGGTCTGTCTGGCCCAGCCCAGCCAGCCAAGGGCCCAGAGAGGTGCCCTGAACCTGCAGAATGCCTGTGGCTCCTGCAGGCCCTCAGCCCCACCCCACCCAGCAAGTCCACGGCCCCAGGCCGACCCCAGCCCCTCAGGTCAGGGAGTGGGCCACTGAGAATTCACAACCCAACCTGGAAAACAGATTCTTACCCACCCCCCCCCCAACTGGGGAGGCGTGGATGGCTCCAACCAGATCGGGTTTACTGGCGGAACCAGGACTGATGGGGAAAACAGGCCCACCTCTCACCCCGGGGGGAGCAGCAACCCCTGAGCGCAACCCCCCGCCCGGAGCCCCACGCCCTCCTGCCAGGGCAGGAGCCAAAGGCTTGCTGAGCCTGCTCCTCCTCTCGCCTGTTTTTTCCCTCAATATAAAGAGAAATGGGAGACTAAGTTTTTCTCCAGGCCAGGGACAAGGAAAGATTCAGTTTCCACATCCTCCACCCCCATCTCCCCTACTGCTCGCTGGAAGCAGGTCACACTGCCTGGCAGCACGGCGCAGTGGCTGAGGCGACCAGGGCTGGGAGCAGGGGGGTCAGCCCTAGGCCCTGCCTCTGCCTAGGGTGAACCGACCCCCACACCTGCCCCAGGCCCTGAGCCAGGCAGCCAGCCCCCGGGCCAGGGCCAGCCAACACCAAGGTGACACCAAGCTGCTGTTTGTCCCACACCCACAACATGCTCTGCAATGTGGGCCTTGGGGGGTCACAGCCAGGGCATTGCACCGGTTGCTGTACCCCATGACCCTCAACTTCCGAGCCAAGGCCACAGGCACAAGGTCCCGGCAGGTGATGACTACTTGCCATCCACACTGTGTGCCCCCTGCTGCCCTGTGGGTGCCGACAGGCCACCCACACAGCCGCGTAGGGGCTGGGGGAGCCGGACAGAGACAGGCACCCAGGTCTCCAGGTGTGCGTCTGCTTGAGGATGTGATGGCTACGGGGCAGATGGCGTCCACCAGAGGGCAGCAGCGCCGGAGCCCACCCTGCGCTCCCTAAAAGCAGGGGCACCGAACAGCTCAGCTCTGGGAACTGGGTGACCTGGGAAAGCCCCATCACTTCAAATTTTGGAGGTAGACGCTTTGGGGCATTGAAAATATATTTTTTAATTTAAAAATTAGGAAAAAATACCCCAAAAAACGGACAAATGGAATGTAAGCCCATGAAGCACTCCCAGCGCCCCTGCCCGGCAGTGGTACAGACACCAGGGGGGAGGGTCTGCCCAGATCCACGCAGCCTCCAGGCCTGCAGCACCACGCAGCACCACAAGGACAGGCTCTGAAAGAGCAACTCAGACTGAGGCAGAGCAGGACTGAAGGACCAGCGGACAGGAAGCTGCCCCATGCACCCAGGTGGGGCTCATATGGGAGGCTATGCTGACCAGCTGGGAGAGGGACTGCACTGGGGCCTGGCAACAGGCTGGGAGGAGGGAGGTCACTCCCGTCCTTGAACTGGGGGATGCCGCTGGACCTCAGGGAACAGGCATGTCTCTGCCCAGTCCCAGGGCAGAATGCATGTGAGCCCAAAACACTGAACAAGCTCCTCCCTGCTCAGGTTCTGGCCCAACCTGGCCATGCCCTAATGCCACCACCCACTGGGAATGTGACAGCAAGGGCACCTGTCTCTTCCTGTGAACAGACAGGCATGGCCACTGTGTCAGCCGGGCCAGAACACTGCTCCCAGCACTACCTTCCCTGTGGTTTCTGGGTCAAGGCTGCCCACAAGAGGATTCCACTAGAGACTTGGAAGGCAGAAGGGAAGTAGCCACTGCCACGCACATACATGTCCTTGACACCTCAGGGCAAAGATCAGAGTGTGGCTGGTGACATGAGAACTCTAGCACAAAGGAGGCTAAAGAACCCAGTGCTGCACCACAGACCCTCCACGCTGGACAAGGGAGCTGTTATGCTCCCCAGGGCACAGCCTGCACCAGCTGCAGGGAGCCCCACACAGGAGGGCTCCATGCATGTGGCTCATCTAACAGGAGAGATTCATAAACTGATGCGTGGGAAACCCACAAGCTTTTAACAGAAAATACACCAGCGGGGACTGAAAAGGCCAGAGACAACACAAAGTAAAAAATACCCCTTATTTCTCGAGGAAAGGAAGGTGACTCAGGGCCCAGCATGTTCACAGTAGGACCCCCGAGCTTTGACGGTAGCCCGCTTGCAGCCACAGGCTTTGTTGTGGCTTTGGGTTTATGTGTGGCCCAGATCCTCGGGGTAGTGAAGAGGGAGCCCCAGCAGCTGGCCCCTCCTTTGTCAGCTCTCGTTCCCACCCACTCACCAGCCCCAGAACACATCATGCCCTTCTGCAGCTCTGAGCTCCTCCTGCCAAAACCCTGGTGAGGGAGCTTGGAAGGGAAGCCCCTACCCTGCTACCACCCTGAGAAACACCTTGCAAGACGCCAGGGCTCCCAACTCCCAGAAACAGTGAGAATGAGTGCTAGTTGTTGGAAGGCACTGGGTTTGAGCTAATTTGCTGCACAGTGACACATAACTGACAAAAACAGAGAAAACAGCCAAGGGCTCCTGGTCCAGGGACCTCAGACCAAAACGAAGCTAGTTTTCCTGACCCCATGTGCAGATCCATGTGAGGACACGAGATGCTGGGTAGACAGGCGGTCAATCTGACCAAGGGAAGAAGACAGAGTGCTTCTGGGATTGGGGCAGCAAACTGAGACTTAGGGAAAAAAGGGTTAAAAGGAAGTTCTAAGAAAAGAGATTGAAAAGAGAACTGACAAGACATCTCCTTCCTCCCCATGAGGACCAAAGGGCTCATGATAAGGGCAGCTGCACCCAGGGGAGGACCACCAAGGCACTTCCTGGGGGTCTACCTCAGCCATGAGCTCAAGGGCAGGGGCACAGGTGGGAAGTGCAGGCCAGGCTGGGCAGGGGCCCAAGGCAGGAGGGCAGGTCATGGGGCCCAGGCGCACCTATGACCCATGGGAAGGGAACATAAACAGTGATAAAAAGTGCATTTCAGATGCACAGGGATTTAGCTGAAACAGTTCTCATAGAAACAAAGGAAAAGGTGCTTCATTCTTAATGAAGAAGAGATGAAGTTTCACTGTGTAGGACCTCAGCTTAGGAGGAGGTTCCATCTCAGGTGTAGCTGCCTGGAGTGGCATGACCTCCAGGGGACACTAAGGATGCCTTTCACAATTAAAAAAGCATTTACCCTTTGGCTTGGAAATTATTCCCAGAATTTATCCCAAGAAAAGCAGCATAAACCATGTTATTACGGTAGCACCATTTATAATAGCAAACGACTGCAAGTATCCACCACTGGAACTGAGGAGGGGGACCACAGCCCGCCTGCACTGAGCGGCTGTGTGCTCAGAGAGCAAAAAATTCAAAAGCAAGGAAAACGTCCTGAGGCTGTGTGAGGTGTGCTCCCTTTTCTGCTAAGAAACCACCATTCGAAAACTCTATACATGCACACAAGCTTGGATGTGCAAAGAACATCTTGGAAAGAGATTTAGAACTGGAAACAGAAGTTGCCTGGACAGAGGAACAGGAAAAGGGGTGGGATGGGAGGGAGGGAGACCCTTCTCCACGCACCCCCAGACCTCCCATGAGTCCTCTAGCATCCCTATGACAACATGTGCACATTTACCTGCTCAAACCAACATCACATGCTACACATCCCTTAAAAAGAAAGCAGTACACATGCAGAAATACAAAAGGCCCAAGGGAAGTGAGAAGTGAGAGGGAAGTGCCTGGCTGGCACTGGAGCCAAGCACATTCTCGCCCCGTGGGGGCACGTTTGCCCAGAGTGGCCCTAAGCATCTAGGCCAGCGCCTGCCCGACAGGCCTAGAAGAAATGCACACACAGGAGGCCCAAAATCCAGTCTGTCCCAGTGGGTTTGCCGCCTCCAAGTGCACACCCACGGCAGCCTCCCGAAGACACGCCAGGCCCTCTGCTCCAGTCCTCACCTGTGCGATGCTTTCGGCAGGATGTCCTGGTCTGTCCAGGATGGCTTGAGGCAAATGCCTGGAACCCACCTTATGGGACAGGGCTCCCTGAAGTGACCCACCAGCACGGGACTGCCAGAACAGCAGCCGAGACAGGCTTTCTGCAAATGCCTGCCTCACTGCATCGTCTGGCCCAGGTGCAATGCTGCAGGCAGCAAGGTCTGGGGACGCCACACACGATGCTGCCACTGCTCCAGTCTGATCTGACAGTCACCAGACTGTCCTTCAGACACAGGAGGCACAGAGGTCCAGAAGAGAGGTGGCTGCCCCTTATCCTTGGCAAGAAGCAGTGGAAGCCTTCAGACAGCTAACAGGGGACACGTCTTGCCAACAGAATGTGGAGGAAATAGGGGTGATGGTCAAGTAAACAGACAGCAGCACATAGCTGAAGAGAAATTAGCAGAAAACCCACTGCTTGGCGGTCACCAGCACCCCAGGTAGGAAACACACCCAAGAAGAGGGGGCAGTGGGCGTGGGGAAGGAGCAATCAGGCTGTTCTCTCATCATAGAAAAGTCGTCTTATTCTCCAGTGGGTTCCCAGGCAGACGGTACCGTCAGCCACAAAGCAGCTCACTATGGCCCCTGACTATGTGCAAGACCACACAGGTGCGCATGCTATGGCAGGTGCCACAGAATCCCAGGCTTCCCAGGAAAGAGCTGGGACACCTCACAGAGACAGGGGCAGAAGCTGGTAAGTCATTGCTGGCACGAGTTCCTACCACTAATGGGAGGGCTACTTCTAGAAGCTGCTCAATGGAGGTGCTCTGGGATTGAGGACCCATACGCAGTGGCAGGAACATCTGGGGCAGAGACCTCCAGATGATGTGACACATGACAACCCCTGACTGGGGGTAAGGACAGATGGCAGGACCTGAGAGGTTGGAGGGTGCCAGGGTTACAGGCGTAATGAGCCCTGGGCTGGCTTCGGGATGACAAAGAAATGGGCCTAACCTGGGCTACCAACCCAGAGTGTGGCAGGCCTGTCAGAGGGGCATCCCGGATGCCTTGTGTGGCCATGCTCAGGGAAGCCACGAGAATATTCAGGAAGCAGGGACTGAACTGCAGGCTGAGTTTCCACCAACAGGGCCACATGATGGCAAAGGACTCGCACCATCCGGCAAGGGATGCAGACGGAAGGTGAGTGTCCAGCTCAGTCAGGCCAAGGTGTCTGATGGCTTCTGAGGAACAGGTGGGAAAAGGGGGCAGTAGGAGAGACTTCCTAAGGAGCCAATGGCACCCCCACCCTTCAATTCACCCTTCTGGCCTGCAAGAATTTAAATCCAATAATGAGGACCACACTTCAGAACTGAAAATACTCCAGCAGGGGCCAAATGTGCTAAAGCACAGAACAGACGCTAAGATATGAGCGCCAAAGCTGGGCGGGCAGCTGGGCAGCAGGGGTGGTGAGGGAACCGGAGGACCAACCCCCAGCACCATGCAGTCAGAGGCTGGCAACTCCCAGTGCCCACCCTATGGGCAGAGGGCAGGCAGGCCAGGCCCACCCTCTGGGGCAGGCGGTTATTCACCATCTCTCACTGAGGCTGCAGCCTCAGGCCTTGCTGCATAACGGAGCAAACAGACCCAAGAGGTGCTACAGGAACATCCTGTGCAGGCAACCAGCTACGTCCAGTCGCAGAAACCCCCGCAGAGAACAAGCTGGAGCTGCACATGCTCAGCAGCTCAGAAGGCCTGGAGCTTGGGGGCTCTAGAGACAAGACCAGAGAAGACAGCGCCTTCCACCAGGACACATCCTGCTATACCTCTGAGATGCTTGTACACATTACCTATTTCAAAGAATCTAATAAAAGGAAAACTTCAAATACTTAAATGTGTAAATCCTTAACTTTCCTTTTTTTTTTTTTTTTTGGAAACAGTCTCGCTCTGCTGCTTGGGCTAGAGTACAGTGGCATCTTCACAGCTCACTGCAACCTCAAACTGCTGGACTCGAGTAATCCTCCTGCCTCAGCCTCCCATGTAGCTGGGACTACAGGCATGTGCCACCGTATCAGGCTCTAAGTTTTTTTCGAGGAAGTTGTATCTTATAATTTTAAAACCTTAAGAAGAAGGAGAAAATAGTTGCAAACCACGGTCAACAGACTTATCATATCATTTTTCTCTCTGTGCATGCCAGTATTATAATTAAAGCCTGAATAGGTAGAGGGTTTAAATCTGATTTTAAGTCTTTTCTTCCTAGCTGGGCTCAGTGGTGCACACCTGTAGTCCCAGCTATTTGAAAGGCTGAGAAGGGAAGATCACTTGAACCCAGGTGTTTAAGACCAGCCTGGAGAGAAACTACATCTCTTAAAAAAATTCTTTTTTTCCTAGTAAACAAAGCCATCCAACACAACCAGCACAAACTGAACAAGCCATGGCTTTTGGTTTCCGTCATGGGAGCAGGCATCTGTACTAGCCAAGGTCATAGCTTTCACAATGCCAAAGCCACTGGAAGTGTAAATCATTACAAACTATTTCCAGAACATTTGAATAACAAATGCTGTATTTTAGTTAAATGACACTTTTCTTCCACTGACCTCCCTTAAGAGGGGGTGCACCCCACCATCACTGCAACAGTACAACGCACAACGCTCCACCTGTGGGCACCTGGGCTCCTGAGGGCCTGTAGGGTCAGTGGGGCTTGACTCAAGCGGTCCCATGTGCAGCCTGCTTGGGCCCCTATCCCAACACCCACAGGGAGTCCAGTCCCCATCTTGGACCCTGCCTGGAGGAAACCCAGCAAGGCTGGGAGGGTGGCTCAGTGTCCTTCAGACAGGCAACACAAGAATCGCCTGAAGGGAAAAGGCTCAAGCATGGGGATTTTCGGAGTTCCCTTGAATGGTACATACAACTGAGGATGAAAACCAGAGTTCCAGAGCCCAGAGTGCCCCAAGTGCAACGAACCAGGGACATGGGCCTTGGAGCTCCCGAGGGAACTTTGGAGAAAGCAGTGCAGTGCAGCCCCTCAGAGAGCCCAGGCCCCAGCAAGCCTTCCTCCTCCTGACCACCTTTGCCTAGAGGGGCAAGCCCACCAGGGAGGCTCCTCACTCACCCACCTGTGCCTCCTCCCCAGTGATCTTCTCTGTCCCGCTGTGGCCCTCGATGTCATGATGGCCATCGTCCTCATTACTGTCACTGCCAGAATCTTCCAGGCCTGAGAATACGCTCTCTTCACTGTCAGAAAGGCCAGAATCTGTGCCATCTCCATGGCTGGGAGCAGAACTGCAGAGAGAGGGCTGCAAGGAAGCATTGGGTTGGTGTCTGCCGCCCCCGCAGGCTTGCCCACACAGGCACCATGAGTTGACTGCTGCAAGGAGCAGGCCCCACCATCCACTCCAGGCACTGACCAGTAACTCTGTACAGCCAGCCTCCAAGGCCCCACCCTCCAGCCCCAAGTCTCTACCTCTAGCAAACCATCCACCTAGCCTGAGCCTTCTGCACCCTTGACCTCCACAGGCAGCATGGCTACCTGCCTCTGGCATGTACATTTTAATTCCAAGTATCTCACAAAGAAGGGACCTTTCAAGGATAACATCCCCTTGTTAGAGCTCAGTTTCCACTGCATTAAAAACTTGCTTTCCACTGCCCACTAAACTTCTCCACAGCCTACTCTAGCATCCAATGCCCCCCAGAGCTGTGAGGGCACTAACTGGGGGAGGAGCTGGGGGCCAGAAGAGGATCACAAGCCCTGCAGGGCTTTTATCACCTGAAGAAGCAGCCTCCTTATCTAATGAGACTGGAACCAACAGTTAATCAGCAAATTGAAAATGCTGGTTGAAGAGTAATAAAAACAATGCATGTTTCACTTATACACAAGTATAATCCTAATCACTCCTGTCTTGGAGCAGGACACAGCTTTCTCTGAGCAGCGCCCTGATGACTGGAGACCACTCCATGTCTAGCTACATGACACAACATAGAGCAGACAGGTCCCATCATCGGTTTTTAAAAAGTGGAACTAGAGAGCTGGGTGTGGTAGCTCATGCCTGTAGTCCCAGTCACTCAGGAGGCCAAAGTGGAAGGATTGCTTGAGGCCAGGAGTTTGAGGTGACAATGAGTAATGACCATGCCACTGCACACCAGCCTGGGTGTCATAGAAAGACCCTGTCTCAAAAAAAAAAAGAAAAAAAGTAGAACAGGAATTCAAAGACTCTTTGGAAGCAGCTGAGTGTTAAGTCTAGCCTTTACTGTCTTCTAATAGTTTGTAAGTCTCACCCGAGAGGACAGACTGTGTTTGCCAGCTATGCCATAGCATTCAACTGAGTTTCCACAGAAGTGATTCATTCTAACATATACCCCCTGGTGATGGAGCTCCAGTATTCGGTTGGCCACACAATTCTAACAGCAAGTAGACCATAAATGGTTTGGGCACAAAAACAACTGACTCCTGATGAGTATTTAGCCAAAGGGTGGAAGTAGCAGAGCCTGGCACCCAGACCTGCCTGCTGGCAGAGGGCAGTGGGCGAGCAACAGGAGTACATTTCACAAAACAAAGGGACAGCTTCAACAACCCACTTGGCTGTGCATGCCTTCTGCCCAGATTTGATGACGCCCCCACAACCACGCCACGGGTAAGCTGGGCATTACGAGTAGAGCGGCAATGAGTTCTGACACAACAAACGCAGCAGTCACTGCGTTCAATTCAGGTTTTCTTATTCTCATATCCAACCATGAGTATAATAATGCAAATAGGGCGTGTACGAAGAGATTAAGTATTAAATGGGGGTGCAAACCCCGATCCTCCCGATGGCAAGATGCACAACGCAAGAGGCTCGAGAAGCTGTGGTAAGGGCTGCCCCCTCCCCACGCCCGCTCCCTCCGGCATCCCCAGACCGGCTCCCGCGCCACGGCTCCCCAGCACGGGCGGTCCTCTCAGCCTGGGGCCCTACAGCGACGCCAGCACAGAGGACGCGCCCCCGCCCTCCCCGCCTCCCCTCTCGACCTGCGCCACCGCCCGCCACGTGCACGTCGGGCCGTCGGCCGGACGCGCCCCCGCCGCCCCGTGGTCACCTCCTCCAGCTGTGGCTCCGGCTCCTGCTCAGGCTCCGGCCGCCGCTTCATGCCGCAGCCCGCGGTTGCCTCCACGAACCCAGAGCCCCGCTCGCCCGCCATGCCAGCCGCACGCCGGCTCGTACTCCGACAGCCGCTTCCGGCAGCGCCGCGACGCGTGCGCCGGCAGGCCCCGCCCAGCCTAGCCTCGATTGGTGGGATTCAAGGGCGGGGCCAGCACGCGCAGGCGCGCCGTGTGGCCGGGCCGGGGGCGGGGCCTGCGGGCGCGCACCAGTGGGGACGCGGGCGGGCGCGGCACAGACGGGAGCGCGCCCGTCGCAAGATGGCGGCGGCCATGCTAGGCCTCTGGGCCGTGTGTGCGCAGCGGGCGCCGGTGCGGCCCGGGTGGCAGGCGCGGCTACGGCATTAGCCCGGCCCTCGGTCCCTCTTTGCGGCCGCTACGTCCGCTCTCCCTGCCTCGCCCGAGATGGATTTGTCCGTGGGCCCCGGCGCGGCGGGGCCCAGCAACGTCCCGGCCTTCCTGACCAAGCTGTGGACTCTCGTGAGCGACCCGGACACCGACGCGCTCATCTGCTGGAGCCCGGTGAGCGGCTGTGCGCGGGTGTGCGGGAGCCGGGCCTGCGTGGGAGCCCCGAGGGTGTCGGGCCGGGACCGCGGGTAGCGGGCCCCGCCCTGCTGCCCGCGGGGGAGGGGGCCTGTCGGGAGGGAGCCCTGGATGGGCCGGGGCTGGACCCACCTCGAATCCTCCGCGCCGGGAGCCAGAGGCAGTTTTTCGGGATGATCCTGCCCTGTCTCCCGCTTCTAAAAGCACTGCAGGTCCCAAGTCTGTCCCAGAGCTAGAACCCTAATTTGGAAAAGCAGTTCGGAGACCTTGCCCAAGTGAAGTTTCCCTGGGATGAGGAGAATGGAGCTTCTCATTCCTTGGTCTTTTGCTAACTGTTGGACAGTTGCGGAAGTATATCTGTCCTTAGAATGAGCGCCCAGTTTCTCCAGAAAACGGTGTGCCCAAGTGTCCATCTGTGTTCTCTCAAATGGCCGGTACCGGGGTGGTGGGTCGGCAGCTACTGGGAGAGAAATCGGGATTTGGCACATGAATCGGAGTGGAAAAGAAGTGAAAACAGAAAGTAAAACGTCACAAAGTTCAAGTCGATCTCTAACCCATTCCCAGATACTGGAGCTGGGTTTCCCAAGAGCAGTTTTGTTTTTCATTCCTTGTGGGGCATCTTTATTCGTGTGCCTGTCTTCTGTTGCCTGGCAGCAGGCTTGTTTACATGGTCTGACCCTGCAAGACCGGACAGCTCTGGTTTGCTGAAGTAAATCAGTGATTGTGTCTGGAGTTGGAGATCAGAGTCTGCTGTTCACATCCTGGCTGTGACGTCGTGTCCGGTAAAGGCCAGAGCCATAGCCAGGGCTGGCAAATGATGGCCCGAAGAAAGGCCACACTGATCATTGGGAGCTCTTGGAGGGACTAGAACAAACTGGGTGCCACCAAACGTGCTTGACCTCCTCCTGCAAGCCACTACACCAGCGTTTCTCAGACTGAGCTGAGTATCTCCCTTTTGTACACCAGTCTCTTAAGCCATTAGGAATGAAGAAAAAGTCTGTACTGAAACTAGCCCCAAGCTGGAAGCCAGGTTTTCTGCCTCTCGGGTTTGTTTACTGAAGCTCTGCTTTGCTTAAAGAGTATTTGGGAATGAGGAGAAGACTAGAAATCTTCACTCTTCTTAGAAGCACTTTGTATTTGTCCTGCCAACACCTCCTCTGTACGGGCTTCCCTGTTCCCAAGTCCCCAAAAGGGGCAGCGTGCATTCCTGCAGGCTATCTTCATTCCACTATCTCTTCATTCTAGACTTTGAACTTTCCTAACCAAAGGAAAAGACCCCACGTTTTTGTCTTCTTTTGTCCTTCCTCTTCTTTCTCGTTCCCCTTAACTCTCAGGAAACACTCTTGCCCAGTTGGGGGAGGGCCATCAGGGATTCTCTGGGATGTTCTGAGTTTAATCCTGCCCTATAATCTGCTTGCTGTTTCTGCTTAAAGAATGCGAGGCGTGTCGGTGAATGTCGATGTACTCTCCCGCAGGACCCACAGCGTGTTCTGGGTAGGGCTTTGGAGTGGGAAAGGTGGATCTGATCAGGCGTGGGACCAGCCTCCATCCACAGTGGCTGCACCATTTGTGAGCCCTGTTGTGTCCTCCCTGGGGAGGGACGGGGAGCTGACTGGAACAAGGGTGTCTGGTTCCACCTGGTTGATATAAAGCCTCTATAGTTGGTGCAGGATACAGCTGTGGGGGCTGACATGATAGAGAGACAGAAACCAAGCACTGGCTCACAAATGGAAGGAAACCCTTTCCACGCTGGGCAGGGGACTGCAGAGCTTCCTTGGGCTGCCTGGCCTGGAGAAAGGAGATGATGCTCCCCCCACACAGCCTCAAGGGCACTCACACAAGCCCTGAGGCCTCTGTGTCAGCAAAGTCTCAATACAGGATCCTCTTGCAGATTGGGAAGGCTCTGGCATTTCTGCCTTGGGAACCTCCTCCTTTGTGTTAGAAGTCTTCTCACCATTCACCCAAGAAAAACCCTCCTCATTTGACAGAAGGAGATGAGGAAGAATCTGAGGCACAGCAACTAACTCAGGGCTGAACAACTGGGGCAAGACTGTCCAGTCCCAGAAACACTGGCCAGTGCCTTTACTGAGCCTGGCCTGGTGTGTGCTGGGTCTGGACAACCACTACACATTCCTCCCTGGCCTGAGGTCTGGATTCCCACCCCATGACTGGGGCTCAGAACAGCAGGTCCCTACCCCAGAGTCTGTGTGGTAGAGACTGTGGCAGCTGCTCCATCCTTGTGGTGGTGTTTGTTTTCCCCTAAACCCTCATTCAGTTAAAGATGGACTAGGTGTATACCTCACCCAAACAGTCAAGGGCCTTTAGAGATCCACGTGCTCCCAGACAAGTCCTGGAGGGCAGTGTAGCTCCATCTGCCCTGGAGGGGAAATTTGGTGACCATGAGGTTAGGATCCAAGTAGGATCCACGCAAGAGCATGGGCATGGATGTGGGTGGTCCTCCCTCGGCAGGCTTCTTGACACCTTGTCCCAAAGGTGCAGTAGGATCCAATACCCAGAGACAAAGAGGGAGACCGAACACCTGGATAAACAGGTAGCTCCATAAATAGAGCATGAGACCTAGGCCCTGCCCTGCCACGCCCCATACGATCTCTCAGCCTTAGCTTCCTCCTCTTTATGCAGTGGCAACTCTGTCCACCAGCCCAGGCTCTTGCCAGGCCTGCAGGACCGTAGGCCAACTCTGGAGAGCTCTCCAGAGAGCTTCACAACACGGAGAAATGCCCAACATAAGTGGGAATGAAGGCCGAGAACACTGGGTGTACTGTGATCCCAATTTTCTATGAAATATAATCTTGTTCAGTATTTTTTTTAACCAGATTGAAGGGAAGTATGAAAAGTAATCCTGGCTGTCCTTGGATGTTGAGATTACAGATAATTTTTATATTTTTTTTCTGATTTTTAAAAAGTGAACATATATTTCATAAACAAGAGTAGTAGGAGATGTTTTCAAACTTGATAGATCTTCTCAGAAGAGGCTGTCCCAGCCCCACTTACCCCTTGCCTCACAGGGCCAACTGTGCTTGCCATGGGCAGCTTGGCGATGGGCTCTGGGCTGCAGGACTGGCTGTGCTGTCCCAGCCCCGGGTGCCACCCAGCTGGCTGGGGAGCCTGAGAACAGGCATAGGGCCACGTGACTGGTGCCAGACAAATGCTGAGGCAAGTGTTGGGTGTGCAAGTGACAAGGAACCACAGTAGACCAGACCGAGGCCTAAGGATCAGGGCTGAGCTAGAGTGAGACCAGAGAGTCGCCTAGGTGCAAAGGTTAAGGAGGCATTCCATTTTAAGGCCCACTCTGCAGTTGGACGGCCTTGAGAACCAGAGCCTCCTTAAATTGCAGCTCTTGGGCACCTCTCTGGCCTCACCCTGGTCCCAGCCTGATGGTGCAGTTCTCCTCTTTAGCAGCAAGAACGACTCTAGAAGGTTGTGTTGTGGCCCTAGGGGAATCCCTGAGACTGAGGAAACCAGAGGTTGCCAAGCCCTTGGGCCCATCCCAGGGGGGCCTGTTGAGTGCCTGAGGTCAGATGGCTACTCTGGAGAGGCTGGGTCTCTAGGTGGGAGGCAGAGGCAGCGCCTGCAGTAAGGTGGGGGCAGGGCGCACTCAGGTGTTCCTCTTGAGATCACATGAGGAATTACAGAAGCAAAGCACCCAGTCATACCCGGACACAGAGCTCTGGCCACAGCTCTGTGACAGGCAGGGCACTCCTGCTCCCCTGGCTCTGAGAGCTGGGCAGGCTTGTTCTCAGACAGCCGGCAGGACCCAGCAGGCCTGCTGGGCCTGCCCTTGAAGATCTGGTGATCACCCTGAATCTCAGGAGGCTGCCGCAGCGGTGGGCTGGGAGCTATGCTACAGAGGATAGAGGCCCCAGTGCCTCCCCAAGCCCAGGGTGCTCAGGAATAACCGATAAATGGTGCCCAGCTGTCCTCACTCAGCACCTCTGTGCACAGCACGAGGTTAAGCCTTCTTGTTTGTTCTGTTCTGTCCACAACAGTTGAAGTACATGGCATAATTTCCATTTTATAGATTAGAAAACTGATGCTCAAAAATACTGGGAAGCTTTACAAAGTAAGAGCTAGAAAATGGTAAAACCAAATCTGAAGTCCATGTTCTTTCCCTAGAGACGTCCTGCTGTTGCTGCCGCCTGCCTTTGCCATGCACTATGGCAGGAGACTCCTGCCCTGTGCCCACGAGGCTGGACCTCAGCCCCACCACCTGCCATCCTAGTGAGACCCAGGCTGCCCTTGGAGTGGCCAGTACTGCTGGTTCATAGGCAGAATTGTGTTTTGTATTTTTACGGTGCCTCTCTCCCGTCAGGAGTGAGGGGCCTGCAGGCCTGCCTTTCTGCTGCCTTTGCTCCAGCCCCATGTCCCGGGGTTTGGTTGGGGCTTTGCAGCCGCACTTGGACTGACCCTGCAGGTTGTTCATAGTCAGAACTGTATTTTGGATTTTTACACAAGAGCCCCCTTTCCCCTTCCATAGAGATATACACATATAGACACACAGGTGGACAGACAGACGGACGAGACAGGCAGAGATCTATAGACAGACAGGCTCTACACTGGCCTCCTGTGTGTTTCCCCTGTCCAGGGGGACGAGGGGGTGTGCAGTGAGCAGGGCAGGGCATGGAGGTCACAGAAGGTCTGGGCCGAGGTGGCCTCCTTGGAGGGGGGCAGATGCCCACAGCATCCTGTGCCCACCTGACTCCCCAGGGCCAGAGTGTGCCCCACAGCTCTTTATTGAGGGGCCAGGAGGAGGCATCTGGGCCTGGGAGTCCCTGGTTTCTGGAGGCGTCAGCCTGGTATAGGGTGAACCAGAGAGGGGTCAGCAGGCCCACAGCACCCACCCTGGAGGGGCAGTCAGCCCCTATTAGGTATCACAAAAACTAGGCTGGAGCGCTCACATTCAGGAGGTGCCAGAGCCTGTCCCATTGGCTGCAAGGTTTCCTCAAGGTCTGGCAGTAGGAGGAGACCAGCCTTGCAGGCTGTGAAAGGAGGGCAGGTCAGCTTCAAGTGTCTTCCAGTGCCTGGCAGCACTGGCCTCTTCCCTCTGACCCTGTGGACCCGTGGTAAGCAGAGTGGTGGGCCAGGAGGTTGGGGTGCAGGGTGGCCAGCGATCAGAGATGAGGAAGAATGCTCTGGTCATGGTGCTTTTGTTGCAGGAATGAAATAAAGCTAGCTTGAGTAGAAACAAGAAAAGTATGAGAAAGATGCAAATAATCTCTCTCTCCAGACAAGGACAAAGCTAGGACCAGGGGAGGAGGACTAAAAAGTGAGCTGTCTTTTTGGCACCTGCTCAGGGCTTCCTGTCTGCCTCACTCTCAGACTGGATTTCTCTGCTGCCCTGTTCTCTCTTGGCTGCCCCCAGATCCCCATATGCCAGTTGCAGCCACACACTCTTGCTGCTCCTAAAGCCCAGCTCCTGAGACCCAGAGAGTGGTCAGGCAGCCACATCCAGGAGCCCAGAGCACATCGCACAGACTCACCTCTGGATAGACAGGGGCTGGAGCCAGGAGGGCTTGTGTCCTGGGCAGACACTGAAAAACTGCAGGTGAGCCCCTTAGGGATACAGTGTTGAGATGTAGACTGTCTCCCTATAAAAAAGTACTGACATGCAGAATTTTGTATGCATTTCAGATTGTTCACAGTGCTGTAAAAAATAAGGCCATAGGCTCTGAATTTACAATAAGATTTGACATTTATTAACACCGTTTAGTAAATGCGTTTCAGGGCGCAAGAGCATTGCTCACCAGCCAGTAGCTGTCCTTCCATATTTCTAGTCACAGGTTTTCATTATGTCCAGGTATAAGCTATGACCTCCTCCAAGAATTGCCTCTGGTCAGCAGGGGAGGGGTCTTGACCCACTGAGGCAGGGAGCTGAAACCCTGGGTTCTCTGACAGATTCACCAGCAGACCCTCCCAAACTCATGGTGACCCTTAAGGTAGGGCTTGTTTGACATGGTCACCTTGGACTTAACTCCAGTGGCTTAAGAAACCATTAAACCATGTTTAGACATTAGAAAACCGGAAAGACTGAGGTGAACCACAAAATTGCCCAGGCTTTCTGTGGGGAGGAAATTTCCTGACTCAAGTGCAGAAAGGGAGAATTTGGCAGAGCCCAGACTTTGGGGAAGTGGAGGCAGCTAGAATTTGCAGGGCATGGTACAAGAAAGAAGGGAGTTATGCCGAGAAAGAGCTCCAGCAGTCTGCCCACGAGCCCGCTTGAGTCTTGGGCTGAATGCTGAGTTGCTCGTGCAGACAGTGAAGCCATATAAAGCTGGGCTAAGGACAACTTCAAGAGAGAGTAACACTGAGCAGCCGTGAGGTGAGCAACGGAGCAGAGCACATAGGGCTGTGGATTACTGACTTCTCACTGGCCAGAGTGGACAAGCCACTTGGAATACAGAGCATTCAGCAGAGACCTTGGAAGAACCATAGCATGGAGATGGTACTGCATAAGTCTCAGGGTAAAAGCTACTCTAAATGTGATGGAAACAAGCTTAAAAACAAGGCTTGAAATGATCTAGCTGACATACCAGAAACTTAACTGCCCACCAGAACAGAGTACAGCATTCTTGGAAGGCAGTCAGCAAAATCCAGACACACAACATAAAATGCCTGTGTCCAGGATACAGTCAAACACTAATAGACAAGCCAATCAGCAGGAAAATCTGACTTGTCACAGGAGGGGGATAGTCCATAGTAATATACCCAGGTTTGATGAGATTAGCAAAAAAAAGAGCATTATAACAATTAAAAATGTTCTGTGTACTCAAGGAAGTAAAGCAAAAACATAAAGACTGAGAAATGGAAGATATAAAAAAAAAGTAAATTGAAAAAAATGTCGCTGGAACTAATCACCCACGTAGAAGAATTCCAAGATGTTTACTTAGATACTTTCCCTTCAAGGAGGTGACACAGAACTCCCCACCCCGTGCGTGTGGGCTACACGTAGTGACCTTCCAAAGAGCACAGCATAGACTAGGGAGGGGTGACTTTACAGAGGAGACATCTGACAACACGACCTCAGCCAGGCAACCATGACCAACATCAGCAGCAATGAGTCCTGCTGCTAGTGTGTACTCTTGCTATGATGAGATGAGAACAACACTTTACCTCTTTGATCTTCTTCCCCCAAACATGTATAACTCCAGCTAATCATGACAAAAATATCAGACAAGTGCAAATTGAGGGCATTCTACAAAATACCTGATCGTACTCCTTGAAACTATGAAGGTTGTCAAAAAGTAGAAAAGTCTGAAAGACTGTTAGAGCCAAGTGGAACTTAAGGAAGCATGATACCTAAATGAAATGTGGTATCTTGGGTGATGTCCAAGAACAGAAGAAGGACATTAGGTAAAAACTAAGAAAATCTGAATAAAAATGGACTTTAGTTAATAATGTATCTAATGTACTTGTGACAAGTACACTATACTAAGGCAAGATATTAATACTAGGGGACACTTGATGCGGGGTGTATGGAAACTCAAGTCACTGGAGTGGATTAACAGCAGATTGGAAACTTCAGAAGAAAAGAGTACTGAACTAAAAGCAATGGAAATATCCACAGAGACAAAAAAGATTGCAAAAAATTGGCAGAGCCTCAATTGGATAATACCACGTGGTCTGATACAACTGAAGTTCCAGGAAAAGGGGGGCGCAGGGAGAATGTTTGTAGAAATAATTGACCAAAATTTTTCCTAAATTTTTAAAAGCTGTAAACTCACAGATCCAAGAATATCAATGAATCTCAAGCAGGCTAAGAACAAAGACAACCGAATTAAGACATACCAAAATCAAATTGCTCAAAAAGACTGATGAAGAGAAAATCTTAAAAGCGACCAGAAAAAGAAAGGAAATTGCATACAGAAGAACAAAAGATAAGAACGACTACAAACCATCTATTTCATGATAAAAACTCAACAAACTAGGACTAAAAGGAGAATTCCCCAATCTGATGAAAACTGTCTACAAAAAACCTACAGCTAACATTATACTTAACTGTGAAAAGCTGGATGCTATCCCCCGAGATTGGAAAGAGGGCAAGGATGCCTGCGTTGACCACTTCTGTCTGATGATGTACCAAATGTCATCATCAGTATGGAAAATAAATAAAGACATGCAGACTGGAGAGGAAGAAATGAAAACTGTTACCTTTCATAGACAGCATGATCATTTACTTAGAAAATCCCAAAGAATCTACGAAAAAGTTATGAGAATAAATGAGTTAAGTGAAGTCACAAAATACAGGGTCAATATACAAAGATATGCTGTATTTCTACGTACTAGCTGCAAACTATTGAAAACTGAAATATTTACAATAGTATCACAAAAGCCCATGAAAGATTTAGTGGTTGTATTATCTCTTGCTATACCAGTGTAACCAATTACCTCCAAACTTAACTGCCTAAAATAACAAACATTTATTATCTCAGTTTCTGAGACTCCAGGATTAATTCCTGCTTAAGGTCTCTTGTGAGGTTGTCATTGTTGTAGCAAGACTCAGCTGGAGGTGAAAGACCGCTTCCAAGTTCACTCAGTGGTTGTTGATGGGCCCCAGTTTCTCACTGGCTGTTGACCAGAGACTTTAGTTCCTTACCTTCTGGGCCTCTTCTTGGAGCTGCTCATAACATGGCAGCTTGCTTCTTCCAGAACAAATGATCTGAGTGGGAGCAGGAGCCGGAGGTGGCTTTTGTAACACATTCTTAGACAGCATCCCTTCCACTGGATGTGGTGGGTCACACAGCACAACCTGGCATTCGTGGCAGGAGACAGCGCAAGGGTGTGAGCACCAGAGGTAGGGAGCAGTGGGCCATCCCTAGCCTGCATAACAGGGATAAATCTTGCAAAATATGTACAAAATTTATGCACTGAAAACTACAAAATGTTGCTGAGAAAGATTGAAGACCTCAATAAATGGAAAGAAATACTGTGATCATAGAACAGAAGACTCAGTAATTTAAGGAGAACAAAGTTGGAAGATTCACACTATCTGATGTCAAGAGTTACTATAAAGCTATAATAATCAAGACTGAGTGATATTGGCATAAAAATGTAAATAACTGGAACAGAGTACAGAGATAGACTCGCCTGTATAAGGTCAATTGATTTTTGACAGGTGCCACTGTAATTCAATGGAGAAAGAAGAGTCTATACAGCAGACAGTGCTGGGATAATTGGATATCCATAAGCAAAAGTGTGAGCCTTGGCTGTTACCTCGCACCCTGTACAAAAATTAACTCAAAATGAATCATAGACTAAAATATGAGCTAAAACTTCTAGAAGAAAAAACTCTTTTGACCTTGAGTTAGGACACAAAAAGCACAAAATAGGAAAAAAGTGATAAAGTAGACTTCATGACACATACAATACACATACACACACTGCAAAAATAAAAAGTAGACTTCATCAAAATTAAGAAATTTTGCCCTTCAGAATACACTGCTAAGGAATCAAAAAGCAAGCTACACACTATATTTGCAAAGCATATATCTGGTATCTAGAATATATAAAGAATTCTTGCAATTCAATAAGACCACCCATTAAAAAAAAAGGCAAAAGATCCAAACAGGTACTCAGCCAAAAGAAGCTATATAAGTCACGCAAGATGGCTCACGCCTGTAGTCCCAGCAGTTTGAGAGGCCAAGGCAGGAGGATCACTGAGCCCAGGAATTCGAGACCAGCCTGGGCAACATAGCCAAACCCCATCTCCACAAAAAAAAAGAAAAAGAAAACTAAAAATTAGGTGGGTATGGGGGCACACACCTGTATTCCCAGCTACTCGAGAGGCTGAAGCAGGAGGATCACTTGAGCCCTGGAGTCCAAGGCTGCAGTGAGCTGTAGATTGCACCACTGCACTTGAGCCTGGGTGACAGAGTCCGTGTCTCCAAAAAATATTTTTAAAAAGAAGAAGAAGATATACAAACAGCAAATAAGCACTTGAAAAGATGCTCAGCATCATTAGTTGTCAGGGAAATGCAAATTAAAACCACAGTGAGGTACCACTAGACACTTGCTATAAGAGGCTAAACTTAAGAGACTGACAACACCAGATGCTGAGGGGGACGCGGAGCCACTGAAACTCTCATATGTTGCTGAGAATGCAAAATGATACACCCACCTTGACATACAGTTTGATGGTTTCTTATGAAGTTCAGCATACAGTTACCACATGGCACAGCCGTCCTACTTGTAGGTTTTCCCAAGATAAGTGAAGATATCCATGCAAAAACCATACATAAATGTTCATAGCAATTTTATTCATAATAGTCAAAACCTAGACACAACCCAAATGTCCATCAAAGGGTGAGCAGATAAACTGTGGGACATCCACACTCAGCATTTGATAGGAACAAACTGCTTATGCATGTAACAACATGGCTGCATCTCAAATCTGTCATGCAAGGTGAAAGATACCAAATACAAAAAGCCATATATGGCCAGGCATGGTGGCTTATGCCTGTAATCCTAGCACTCTGGGAGGCTGAGGTGGGAGGATTACTTCAGGTCAGGAGTTTTAGACCAGCCTGAGCAAGAGCGAGACCTCATCTCTACTAAAAAATAGAAAAAATTTGCCAGGAGTGGTTGTGCACACCTATAGTCCCAGCTACTTGGGAGGGTGAGACAGGAGGATTGCTTCAGCCCAGGAGTTTGAGGTTATAGTGAGCTATGATGATGCCATTACACTCCAGCCTGGACAACAGAGTGAGACCCTGTCTCAAAAAAAAAAAAAAAAGCCATATGCCATATGATTCCATTTATATGATACTCTGGAAAAAGCAAAACTGTGGGAACAAAATTGAGATCAGTGGTTCACTGGGGATGAAGGGAAGGGATTGACTGCAAAGGGATATAGGGTACTTTTTGGGGTGATAGAAATGTGTTCCTTGCTAATGGTGGTTAATCAGCTGTATGTGGGAAGTTGATCAAGCTATGTACTTAAAATGATAGATTTTACTGTTTATGAATTATATCTTCCTTTTTAGAAAGGTGGGGGAGGGGAGTCCTTGATGGTCAGCGTGTGGAGATGCCCAGGAAGCAGGTGTAGTGCTCAGCAGAGAGTCCAGCCTGGGAGTGGAGGCAGCATGAAGTTTAAGTGATTCGTGGGTGATGGATGCCCCCTGGGGAGCACCTCCGTGTAAGGTGTCAGGAGAGGGTGGAGTCCCAGAGGGCCGGTCCTTCCTTCTCCTGTTTGTCCAGCTCCCACGATAGGCACATTCCTCAGCAGCCCACCAAGCACCTGTCTTGTCACTTAAACCCTCCCGCATGCCTGCTCCTGTCTCAATGTGAACTGCCACCACCCAATGCTGCTTCCTCACACAGCCACCCTCTGGAAGAGTGATCTGGTGACTCCTTTTGCTCCTTGACAAGTCCTTATGCCTTTCCTGATTGACCTGTAATCCCCCTCGTGGTTTCTTCTTAGTCTCCTCTGGTTCCTCTTCCCACCCCTAAAATGTGGGTCTGTCTCGAGTTCTGGGTAGAGCGGAAAGGACATGGTCTCTCTCCGTAGGCTGCCACGGGCTTGGGTCCTGACTGTGCAGCTGAGTGTGGGACCTGGGCAAGCTTCTTCCCATCTCCTCAGAGCCTTACTCTTCCGTGAAGTCAGTTGCTCGTGAGGATTAAATGAGGTAACATTTATGGAGTACCTAGGATTTCTGGTTAAAACTGAATTAGAATAGAGTTTAAATTTTAAAAGTGGGGAGCATAGGCCAGGCACAGTGGCTCTTGCCTGTAATCCCAGTGCTTTGGGAGGCCAAGGCAGGAGGATCTCTTGAGGCCAGGAGTTTGAGACCAGCCTGGGCAACATAGCAAGACCCCATCTCTATGAAAAAAGTTTTTAAAAATTAACCAGGCATGGTTGTGAGTACCTATAGTCTCAGCTACTTGGGAGGCTGAAGCAGGAAGATGGTTTGAGCCCAGGAATTCAAGGTTGCAGTGAACTATGATCATGTCATTGCACTCCAGCCTGGGTGACAGAGCAAGAGCCTATTTCAAAAAAAAAAAAAAGTGGGGGGAGGGGAGGCATAGTATCACAAAGACTGGGAGGATGGGGATAGAAACAGCAGGAGCTATTCTGGAAGATAAAAACCACTTAGCAGACCAGAGAAAGAAGCAAGCCAGGCAAGCACACAGCCTTGGGACACACCTCAAATCAGATGATTCATTCAGAGTCCCTAAATACTTGGGGATTAGAGGTGCCAGCTACTTTTCAAGACACAGACATGGGTTTTGCAAACCTGAACCTCCTCTACGCTAGCAGGATAATGGAAGCTTTGGCCTGCTGGATGCTGGACTTGGGCACACCCAGGCCAGGCAAGGGCCAGGGTACAGGACCGAAGGTGAGGGGACTTGGTAACTGTTTCCATGATGAAGGAAGCCCTTCTCCCAACCCTCTTCCCACACTTGGCACTGAACAAATGCTGACAACTAGGATTATGCCCTTCAGGCAGGGGGTTATAGAATTCATCTTGGAGGTAAGAAAGTTACTAGCCAGGCAACAAGATCTTCACATACTTATAGCTGTGAACCAACCAAGCAGATCACCCTCCAATAAAGCAAGTGCCCAGCCTCTTACTCTATAATGTGAATGAACAAGCAAATGTTAATAGAAAAAGATCCAAACTCTGTAAAATAATTTAAAGAGGTTTATTCCAAGCCAAATGTGTGCGACCAGCCCAGAGCACATGGTCTCAAGAGGTCCTGAGAAAATGGTTTTATACATTCATGAAGACCCTGAGTCAGTATGTAGAGGGCATACATTGGTTTGGCCCAAAAAGGTGGGACATCTCAAGAGGGGTGGGGGCTTACAGGCTATAGGTGAGTTTAAAGATTCTTTGATTTGTAATTGGTTAAAGAAATGAAGCCTTGTCTACTAGTGTGGTTTAAGCTTTGTCTTGTATAGCCTTAGGCCTTTAATGATCTAGCATCTCATTGTTACAAAGGATACCTCCAAAAAGGGAGGGGGCAATAAGAGGCATGTCTGACCTTGCCTGTTATGGCCAGCAACTCAGCTTTAGGGTTTTCTGTGGTCCCCTTGACCAAGAGGGGGTCCATTCAGTTGGTGGTGGGGCTCAGGGTTTCATTTCACACAAGGATCGTGGCACCTACGGGAAAGCTCCTAACAAAAGTGAGGCAAAAAAAAAAAAGAAAAAGTCAGATACAAGAAAACATTGTATCAATGAAACAAGACCATTCAGAAAACAAAATTCTTAATTAAAAATACAGTGGCAAAAATAGAAAATTTATTAAAATGATTAAAAGAAGGTTGGGAAAATATTCCAGGTACTAGAACAAAAAAATATGGAAAACAAGAGCAAATATTTAAGATAATTAGAAGATTGGTTCAAGAGCTATTATATCGCTGGGCGCGGTGGCTCACGCCTGTAATCCTAGCACTCTGGGAGGCCGAGGCAGGCGGATTGTTTGAGCTCAGGAGTTCAAGACCAGCCTGAGCAAGAGCGAGACCCCGTCTCTACTGAAAATACAAAGAAATTAATCAGACAACTAAAAAAATATATATATAAAAAATTAGCCAGGCATGGTGGCGCGTGCCTGTAGTCCCAGCTACTCGGGAGGCTGAGGCAGAAGGATTGCTTGAGCCCAGGAGTTTGAGGTTGCTGTGAGCTAGGCTAACGCCACGGCACTCACTCTAGCCAGGGCAACAGAGCGAGACTCTGTCTCAAAAAAAAAAAAAAAAAAAGAGCTATTATATCTACCTAATAGAAGTCCTAGGAAAAAAAAAAAGAGAGAGAAAATGTAACAGAACTATTACAAAAGGAGAAAATCAGGAAAATTCCCTAGAACCGAACAGTCTGAGTTAAGAGCCTCCTAGCTATCTAGACCAATAAATACAAAAGAAGATCCTTCACAGAGCTCATCATTGTGAAATGTGAAGTCTCAGAATCCTGGGGACAAAGGGAAGGTCATTATTTTCCTAACATTTTTCAGAGGTTCGGGGGAGGAACTGTTCTCATACAAAAAATTAGGAATCACATAGCTTTGGACTTCTCAAAGCAACACAAGAAGCTCAACTTACGATTGAAGCCAGGTGTCAACTTACTTCCACCTATGACCCAAATCTAGCCACTGCCTATTTTGTAAATAAAGCTTTATTAGCACACAAGCACATTTGCTTATTTACATATTGTCTTTGGCTACTTTTGTGCTATATATAACAGCGGAGTTCAGTACAGAGAAACAGATACCACATGGCCTACAAAGACAGAAATATTTACTATCTGATGTTTTACCAAAAAAAAAAACATTTGCCAACTCTTCATTCAGAGGAGGGAAAGGATGTGCTGGTTGCAGGTAAGATGGAGTAAGCACCCTACATCCTGTCTCTCTCACTGAATGCAACTATAACACTTTGACAGAGTATAGAAACGATTTGAAGATTCCAAAAAGTAAATAGTAGCATGTAGTTTGGCAAGAAATACCAGAATTTGAAGTACCACCAAACTGATGGTGAGATTACTGTTTTTGTTCCTTTCAATATCCTGGCCTGGATTTAATGTACCCTAAACCCCAAAGTGGGTATTGGCATGGACAGAGAAAGCTCTAGGAAATGCCCTCTAGCCATAGCTAGAGAAGTAGAAAAGGGTCTCCACATGCTCAGAGAATGAAGTAATTCCTCCCCTTTTTCTCTCTTTTCTCCCCTCCATTATCTCACACCCCAGCTACAGAAAATTGTAGCGACAGTGGTGGCAGTGCAGGCCCACCAGCACCTACAGCTCTTGAGAGAGGGGTTCCTTCCTCTGTGAACAGAGGAGCTGTGTTCCCAAGAGGCTGAGGTGGACGCCAATTGATTCCCTTTGTCATCTCCCCGCTCCATGCGACCCAGACAGAAAAGCATTCTCAAGAGGTGCACAGCAGAGTAGACTAAATTAAACCCCAGCTCTTTGGCCAGAGAACCAAAAAATGGAGCCCCAGGGAACTTGAAAGTACCGTGGAAATTGCAGAGAGGGAGTAGCTCGGGAAGGTGATCTCATAGGACTGTGTATGAACCCCTGGGCTCACCTGGGGCTGCACATGTGTGCACATTAGCTGATCCCAAACATTCCTGGTACTTTGAACTCCAGGACACAACACTGCCCAGTTGCCAGACTGGCCACTAGGTGGTGCACACGGGGCGAATCTTCATAGCGTCACAGAGGCTCTGAAAACAGAACTGACTCAGCCCACAGAATGTGTGACCTGTGCCCAACCAGGCTGATTGCCCACTAAAACAGAAATATCAACATTCTCTGTAGGAGTTAAACAAGACCCCAACTCCCGACAAAACATTCGCAATGTCCAGGTATTAGTTTCATATGAGTGCCATAACAAAGAACCACAAAGCGGGTTTCTGAAAACAACAGAAATTTTTGTCTCACAGTTTTGGACACCAGAAATGTCTGATATCCATAGCATGCTCCCTCTGAAACCTATAGTAGGGGACGCTTCCTTGCCTATCCCAGCTTGTGCTGGTTTCTGTCAGTCTTTGGCGTTCCTTGGCCTATAGCCACACGGCCCACTCTCTGCCTTTGTTGTCAGTTGACAGTCTCCCTGTGTATCTCACATGGCTGTCTTCTTAGAGGACATCAGTTATATTAAATTAGGGGCCCAATCTTCTCCAGTGTGGCTTCATGTTAACTATTTACATCCACAGCACCCCTATTTCCAAATGCAGTTACTTTCTGAGGTACTGTGGGTTCAGACTTGAACATATCTTTTGTGTGTATGGTAGAGGGTACATAATTCAACACATAACACCAAGATATAATCTATTACTCAGCATACATACACACCAGGAAAATCTCAATTCACATGGGAAAAGAGACAAAAGGATGCCAATGGTTAAGATGGCACAGATAGTGGAATTGTTTGATAACAACTTCAAAGCAGCTATTACAAAAATGTCACACAAAGTAAGGGTAGACACTCTTGAAATGAATATAAAGAAAGGCACGCTTAGCAAGGAAATATAACTTACAAATAAGAACCATATTGAAACTTTAGAATGAAAAATTACAATAACCAAAATAAGGAGTGCTAGATGGGGTGAATAGCAAAATGGATATGACAGAGGAGAGTCAGTGAACTTACAATAGAGCAGTAGAAAAGATCTCCATCTAAACAGCAAAAAGAAAAAAGTTTGGTAGAAAAAGTAAACAGAACTTCAGAGACTACTGGGACGGTACCCAAAGGTCTGACGTTTGTGTCATCAGAGTCCCAAAAGAAGAGTAGAAATGCAGGGGAAAAAAACATTTGAAGAAATAATGGCTGAAAACTTACAAATTATGTAAAAGCTATAAACTGATAAATTCAAGAAGTTTAGCAAACCTCAAAAAGGATAAACCCAAAGAAATTCACACCAAGATGTATCATAATCAAACTTCTGAAAATTAAAGACACAATTCTGAAAGCATCCACAGAAAAACAACACATTATTGATAAGGCAGCAGTGACTCACAAGACTAAGTTTCTCTTCAGAAACCATGGAAGCCAGAAGGAAATAGAGAGAATAAAAAGAACTGTCAACTCAGAATCCTGTATTCCAGGGAAAATATCTTTCAGTGTTACAAAGGTGAGGTTAAGGCATCCTTAAACAAGAGAAAACTATAAAAATGTGTTGCTAGAAAACCTATTCTAAAAGAATTACTAAAGGAAATTCTTCAAACAGAAGGCTGATGACACCAGATGGAAACTTGGAACATCAGAAATGAAGGAAAATCAACAGGAATAGTGACTCTATATAAAATTAACTATATATAAATTGAAACTAGTCTTCTTTACTTCTTTAAAATGTGTGTGATAGTTAAAACCAGTGTATAATGGCATTGTCTGATGGGATTTTCAATGTATGTAGATGTAATACATAACACAACCACAACATAAAGGAGTCAGCTAACCCATGGATTGACTTTTTTGTAAGTAAAGTTTTATTGAAACAGCCACATCCATTTATTAAGATTTTTTCTATGGCTACTTTTGTGCTACAACAGCAGAGTTGAGTAGTTGCAACAGAGACCATATGGCCCAAGACTAAAATATTTACTATCTTTTTTTTTTAGTAAAAAGTTTGCCTACCCCTTGTTTAAACACACCAACTAAAAGACAAAATGGATTTTTATTTAATGACTCAGCTAAAGGCTGTCTCAAAGAAACTCACGTCAAATGTAACAATACAATTAGGTTAAAAATAAAAGGATGAAAGAAAGATACAGCCACGTGCCGCATTAACAACATATCACTCAGTGATGAACCACATATGCAACAATAGGCCCTTAAGATTATAATGGCACTGAAAAATGTTTGTCTCCTGATGTCATAGTGCAGTGCATTACTCATGTGTTTGTGGTGATGCTGGTGTAAACATGTAAACAAACCTATTGTGCTTCCTGTTGTGTAAAAGTATAACATATACAATTATGTGCAGTACATAATACATGATAATGATAAATGAAATTATACCAATAAGTGACTATTGGTATAATAGACAAAAAGAATGGCTTTCTAAGCCTCTACCTTAGTAAAGTGTCGGGGTGGGGAAGCAAAGTAAACCCAAAACAAGCAGAAGAAAGGAAGTAATAAAGGCAGCAGAAGAAATAAATGAAATAGGCCACGCACGGTGGCTCACACCTGTAATCCTAGCACTCTGGAAGGCCGAGGCAGGTGGATCATTTGAGCTCAGGAGTTAAAAGACCAGCCTGAGCAAGAGCGAGACCCCGTCTCTACTAAAAAAAAAAATAGAAAGAAATTAGCTAGACATCTAAAAATGTATAGAGAAAAAAATTAGCCGGGCATGATGGCACATGCCTGTAGTCCCAGCTACTCGGGAGGCTGAAGCAGAAGGATTGCTTGAGCCCGGGAGTTTGAGGTTGCTGTGAGCTACGCTGACGCCACAGCACTCTAGCCCGGGCAACAGAGTGAGACTCTGTCTCAAAAAAAAAAAGAAGAAATAAATGAAATAGAAAACAGTAAAACAATATGACAAATGAACCCAAAACCTGATTCTTTGAAAAGATTTTTAAAAATTGATGAGCTTGTTGCATGAATAACAAAAGAGAAAAGGTGTAAATTATCAAAATCAGGAAGGAAAGAAGATACATCACTACTGACCCGCAGACAAGGAAATACTATAAACAACTCTATGAACGTAAATTTGGCAACTTAGATGAAATGGATGAATTCCTTGAAAACTGCCAACTACCAAAAATTCACAGTAGATGAGAGATAACATTAATAGTCCTAAAACTATTAAAGAAATTGAATTCCTAAATGTAAACCTTCCAAAAAAGAAATCTCCATGCCGGAATTATTTCACTGGCAAATTCAAACATTTGAAGAAGAGATAACACCAGTTTTATACAATCTTTTCCAGAAGTTAGCAGGGGAGGAAACACTTTACAATTCATTTTATGAGGCCAGTATTACAATTCATTTTATGAGGCCAGTATTAAGGAAAAAAATAGTCCAAGAAAACTACAAACCATTATCTTGTATAACATCTTCTACAAAATTTTAGCAAATCAATTCAGCATCATATAGAATAACAGTAATATATTTCTAAATAGTCTTTTTTATATAAAAATTAATGTCATAGCAATTGGGATTTTTCTCAAGAATGCAAGGCTGGGTCAACATTTAAAAATCAAGGAGGAGGATTGTTTGAGCTCAGGAGTTCGAGACCAGCCTGAGCAAGAGTGAGACCCCGTCTCTACCAAAAAAAATAGAAAGAAATTAATAGGACAGCTAAAAATATATATAGAAAAAAAATTAGCCGGGCATGGTGGCGCATGCCTGTAGTCCCAGCTACTCGGGAGGCTGAGACAGTAGGATTGCTCGAGCCCAGGAGTTTGAGGTTGCTGTGAGCTAGGCTGACGCCATGGCACCCGCCCCAGGCAAGAGAGTGAGACTCTGTCTCAAAAAAAAATAAAATAAAATAAAATAAATCAGGGAGGAGGGGATGGGTATATTCATACCTAATGGGCACGATGCGCACCGTCTGAGGGATGGACACGCTTGAAGCTCTGATTCGGGTGGGGCAAAGTCAATATATGTAAACCTAAACATTTGTACTCCCATAATATGCTGAAATTTTAAAAAAGTGAAAAATGAATAAAATAAAAATCCACTATATCAGCAGTCTACAGAAACAAAACTACATGATCATATTATTTATCAAAAAAATTTTACAAAATTTAACATTCATGACACTTAAAAAATAAAAACCCTGGCCGGGCGCGGTGGCTCACACCTGTAATCCTAGCACTCTGGGAGGCCGAGGCGGGCGGATCGTCCTGAGCTCAGGAGTTCGAGACCAGCCTGAGCAAGAGCGAGACCCCCGTCTCTACCAAAAATAGAAAGAAATTAATTGGACAGCTAAAAATATATATAGAAAAAATTAGCCGGGCATGGTGGCACATGCCTGTAGTCCCAGCTACTCGGGAGGCTGAGACAGTAGGATTGCTTGAGCCCAGGAGTTTGAGGTTGCAGTGAGCTAGGCTGACGCCTTGGCACTCGCCCCAGGCAAGAGAGTGAAACTCTGTCTCAAAAAAAAATAAAAAAAAAATAAAAATCCTCATAATAACAGGGAACTTCCTTTACCTGATACGAAAATGTCTAAAGAATCTATACCTAACAGTGTACTTAATGATAAAAGACTGACTGCTTTCTCCCTAAAATTAGGAATAAGCCATGATATCTATTTTCAGCAGTCCTGTTCAGCATTGTACTAGAAGTCCTATCCAGTACAATAAGAAAAAGAAATAAAAGGAATACATATTGGAGAGGAAGAATAAAACTATCTTTATTCACAAATAACATGATTGTCCACATAGAAAATCCCAAGAAATCTACAGAAATACTCCTGGAACTAACGAATGAGTTGCAAGGTTACTAGATAGAAGGTCAATACACAAATCTATCTTACTTCTGCATATCAGCAATGAACAATAGGAAATGGATTTTTTTAAATCCCATTTACAATTGCTCAAAAAAAATCACTTGACACACCTGTAATCCTAGCACTTCGGGAGGCCGAGATGGAAGGATTGCTTGAAGCCAGGAGTTCAAGACCAGACTGAGCAAGACCCTGTCATTACAAAAAGAGTATAGGAAAATAAACTGGGCGTGGTGGCAAGTGACTGTTATTCCAGCTACTCCGGAGGCTGAGGCAGGAGGATCACTTGAGCCCAGGAGTTCGAGGTTGCTGTGAGCTATGATGGTGCCACTGCACTCCAGCCTGGGCAACAGAGTGAGTCCCTGTCTCAAAAAAAAAAAAAAAACAAAAATCACTTAAGTATAAACCTAATAAAACATGCACATATCTGTATGCAAAAACCATAAAATTGTAAAACAATGAAAGAAATCAAAGTTGACTGGAGTAAATAGAGACATACCATATTCATGGATTTTTTTTTAGTAAATTTTGGGAGTTTTCAGGCCTTATTTCTTTGAATACTTTTTCTGGTTCTCCTTTCCATATGGTATTCCTGTTACACGTATGCTGGTGCAATTAACAGTGTTCCACTTTTTTTTTTTTTTTTTTTTGAGTCAAGAGTCTTGCTCTGTCCCCCCAGCTAGAGTGCAGTGGTGTCATCACAGCTCACTGCAACTTCAAACTCCTGGGTTCAAGTGATACTCCCACCTCAGCTTCTGAGTAGCTGAGACTACAGGTGTGTGCCACAATACCAGGCTAATTTTTCCATTTTTAGTAGAGACAGGGTCTCACTCTTGCTAAGGCTGGTCTCAAACTTCTCACCTCAAGCGATCCTCCTGCTTTGGCCTCCCAGAGTGTTGGTTTACAGGCATCAGCCACCGCACCTGGCCTTACCTTCCTGTACTTTTTTAAGCATAATTTCCTTGGGTTATTTGAACATATTTATGATGACTTTTTTGAAGTCTTTATTAAATCTCACATCTCGTCCCTCTCACAATTTTTGTTCCTTGCTTTTATTCCTGTGCGGTTCATACTTTCCTGTTTGTATATCTTATATTTTGTTGTTGAAACACTATACGTTTTAGTTAATATATTGTAATACCTCTGAATGATGTCTTCCCCCTCTCTGGTGCTGCTTTTTTTGTTGTTATTATTTGTGACTTAGGCTATTTTTTTTTTTTTTTTTTTTTTTTTTTTTTTTTTTTTTTTTGGTTTTTTTTTTTTTTTTTTTTTTTTGAGACAGAGTCTCACTATGTTGCCTGGGCTAGAGTGCTGTGGCATCAGCCTAGCTCACAGCAACCTCAAACTCCAGGGCTCAAGTGATCCTCCTGCCTCAGCCTCCCGGGTAGCTGGGATTACAGGCGCACGCCACCATGCCCAGCTAATTATTTTCTATATATTTTTAGTTGTCCGACTAATTTCTTTCTATTTTTAATAGAGACAGGGTCTCGCTCTTGCTCAGGCTGGTCTCGAACTCCTGACCTTGAGCAATCCTCCCGCCTCGGCCTCCCAGAGTGCTAGGATTACAGGCATGAGCCACCATGCCCGGCCAACTTAGGCTATTTTTGCAAAGTCTGTTTCTCCTTGATCTCTCTCTTTACTGCCTCATATAGTATTACATCCAGCCTTTAAGTTCCATTAATTATTGCCTAATTGCTCTATTGTTTTTGACAATGGTCTGGGGCACAAATTTTTCAGTAGTCTGATCCAATTAAATTTTAGTAGTGGTGGGGTTTTATTGTTTGTTTTGGGATTTTGGGGGAAGGTACTGTGGGATTGTTTGGGGGAGGTCTGTGGGTTTTTGTTGTTTTTTTTTTTTTTTTTGAGCTGTGGTAGTTTTTGAGGCTGTAGTCTAACTTGTTACTCTTT
>RJWJ010002422.1:0-101730 GCA_004363605.1 Indri indri
TATTTTTATATTAATTACAATGTATTATATGAATTTATAATCATCTACATCTTTGGGATATAAAGATTTATATTGATCTATTTTGATAACATATCGGTAATATTTGAATATTAACAATATTGTCTGTAATCTGCATTAGAAATCCTTTTTTAAAAAAAGAATCCTTGTTCATGGGATAATATAGCAAACATTCATTCAGCATATAATGTATGCAAGAAATTCTGGGGTTTATAAGAAATATAAGGACATTATAAGTATTAAGGAGAGATAAGGGACATATTTTGAAAAGTAAATAGTGCTACAAAATTAATTAAAATATAAATTCTTCCCAATTCTATTTATATCATAAACTCTCCAGACTGTTAGATTGAACAGTTGCACTGTTTGTGTCATGTAAATATAAACTTTCCAAACATAACAAAAATGGAATCTTTTAGTATTAAGACATAGTCTCAACAATTTAATGTAAATATCTTAATTTAGGTCAAGCGCAGTCTTGAAGTCCACATGATAAACATGATATGCTTTAAAAAATTTGTTTTAAAACTCCACATTCAAAGCATAAAGAACATTATAATAAAATCAGCAGCTATTGAACCATAGCAAACATTGGATCTATATATTCTGAAATATTTGTGACTCACTTAGCTATGTTTACCATTAAGGAACCAGGTTTGAGTTGCACAAAATACTTAGACTTCATTTCCTCCAAATCATTTTTGAAATTTACAATGCGTAACTTGTTTGCAGAACATGGAGTGCTATAGGACTTCAAAGGTGTTTGAAAGTGAAAAAAACGTTAAGAACAACAGTTCAGCAGTAAGTAGATGATATGCTGTTCCCTGTGGTTCAATGAAATACTGAAGAAAGCCTCAAAAGCTGAGGTAAGATGTTTACTGCATGGAGTAGAACACCGTGATGTTAAGCGCAATTATCGGCCTCGTTCTATATATTTGGTCTTCTTGCTAAGCTTTCACAGTGCCAGTCACCCTTAATTCTTTTGGAAACTGCAAAATCTGCTGAAAATTCTCAAAGAATATAAATTTCTTTCAAAAGATTGACAAGGCCATATCACATTATGATTTAGAGCCAAATGATTTAAGCCTTTGCATTTTCACGAACTTCTAGTGGTTGAAGATGACACACTGATATGATTGAAGTGTTGTGAGGGAAATAAAAATCTTGCAGTGCTATAGAAGGCGTGATGTATGTATTAACTATTTCCAGGCTCTTGTTATCATTGTAAAGATGTTGATCGACATTACAAAAAATAAATAACTTTCTTTTCTTTTTTTTTTGAGACAGAGTCTGACTCTCTTGCCCGCGCTAGAGTGCCGTGGCGTCAGCCTAGCTCACAGCAACCTCCAACTCTTGGGCTCAAGCAATCCTTCTGCCTCAGCCTCCCGAGTAGCCAGGCATGCGCCACCATGCCCGGCTAATTTTTTTTCCTATGCATTTTTAGTTGTCCGATTAATTTCTTTCTATTTTTTAGTAGAGACGAGGTCTTGCTCTTGCTCAGGTTGGTTTCGAACTCTTGAGCTCAAACGATCCGCCCGCCTCGGCCTCCCAGACTGCTAGGATTACAGGCATGAGCCCCCGCACCCTGCCAAATAACTTTCTTATTCGCAGAAAATGCTACCTTTTAATAGCAGTAAATAATCGATACTACTGCTATAATCTTAGTTGAAGAAACAGGTTAGCTGGGCTCTTGATAAATGCAACTTATTGGATAGAATGGGGAGGACACCACTGGCGATATTCAAGGGAATACTTCAGTAATGAACTGTGAAAACCTACGTAATTTCATCTAGTCATTACAAAAGGTGGCTAGAGCTTTTATAAGGCTGCTGTTTTGACTGGGTGAGGAGGTTCACGCCTGTAACCCCAGCACTTTCAGGTTGCGGTTGGGTGTTTGCGAACAGACTGGGCTACACAGAGAGACTCCCTCTCTACAAAATATTAAAGAATTAGCCAGGTGTGGTGGCACATACCTGTAGTCCTAGCTACTTGGGAGGCTAAGGGAGGAGGATTGCTTGAACACAGGTGTTCGAGACTGCTACGATTGAGCCAATGCACTCCAGCCTGGCTAACAGAGTGAGATCCCATCTCTTAAAACAAAGGCTACTGTTTTATGTTTCAGCACCAAAATGACCTAAGTATGACACAATCTTTTCCCCATATTTGTGCAAACTGGAGACTTAACTATGAAGTTCAATCTTTCCTCAGATTTTCATGTAAAATATTTCAATATTAGCATACTGAAGGTTTATCATTTAATTTACTCAAGGAGCATTTATTAAGAAATGAACATATGCCAGACACTAAGCAAAATAACAGAAATTTTAAAAGAATATTATATATTGCTTTAGAAGGTTCTGTCTAATAAAGTAGGGGGATATAGATGCAAAATTATATAAAGTGTGAGAGAAGAAAAGCTTTTTTGCTGTGTTTGGCATTTATATTGAACTATTCATTTGATTTTAAGACATTTAAACTATAAAATACTTACATGTTTATTTCTCTAATCATATAAGGTTAATGACAGGGCTTATCACAGCATTTTCTTGGGTCTGTGATTATTCTGGAATTGTTCTATTCAGGATCCATGAAATAAAGCAAAGCTGTTTCTACTTAAGATATCTTAGAAGACGGTTGTCTGCTATCAGATTCTCCAGTGAATTCTGGACAAGCTATGGTAAACACAGAGACTCTTTAAAGTTCAGAGCTAACATGGAATTCAAATGTTGATCAGAATTTATTGAATGTGTATGTTTGTTTCCTCTTTTTTTCAGATTTTTCTCTCTCTTGTGCAACATTTAATATTTTATTTTAATAGCATATATTGAATGCCTGTTCTTCGCCAGGCACAGTTATAGATGCTGAAAAAAATATGAAAATATATAACAGCTCCCTTGCCTTGGGGGACTTTATAATGAGGATGCTGGTTTTCAGTGGAAGTAACAGGTAGAATATGGGCAGGCCTTTTTATTATAATAGCCCTTTATTTAAAACCTAGGTTAAACCTACAGAATAGTTCAATTCGTTGTTCGTGTTTTCAATGATAAACATTTAAATGAATGAGGCATTTAAGAATTTAAAAGCATAATACATAAAAAGATTGAAACATAATGTCCCAAATATGCACAGGTTTTTGAATATTTTTATTTCACTTGCTTTTTTATTTTACTTTCCATGATATTATGTTATTATATTAGGGAAAAAAAGTACATGCAGGTTTTGAGGAAGCCCTCTATTATATGATCTGGTAAATGGGATTTTTAGTATTTGCATGACAACAGATGAAAGACTCCAAATTCTTAAAATGTAATAATGTAGACATACTCTTTATTATTTCCTATAAACCGGCTTGTCTTAGCACGATCATCTTTACATCTGAATAATTTAGCAAATTAAAAAGTTACAAAGGCAACAGGCCTACAGTTTTTGACTGCAAGTGAAAAGAAGGCAACTACAAAGTAACTTATAGCCAAAATCACTTTGCTTAGCTCTTTTTGTTTTAATTATGGTGAAAAAAATACGTACCATAAAATTTTGCCACTTAACATATTTTTAAGAATATGTAAAACAGATCTCTAGAAATTTTTTATCTTACATGACTGAAACTCTATATCCATTGAACAGAAACATCCTTTTTACCTGCCCCAGGCTTTGACAACTATTTTCTGTTTCTATGAGTGTGACTACTTTAGATACCTAGTGTAAATGGAATCATGCAGTATTTGTCCTTCAGTGACTGTCTTATTTTGCTTAACCTAATGTCCTAAATGCTTATCCATGTTGCAGTATACCACAGGATTTCCTTCTTTTGTACGACTGAACAATATTCCATTATATATATATCATATATAATATATATTCCATTATATATAGATGTATGTTATCTATATATACACATTTTCTTTTTCTTGCCCATATAGATATGTTATCCATCTATATAAATATATGTACCAAATTTTGTTTTTTTCTTTTTTTGCCAATAAATTTGACAATTTAATTGAAATGTACGAATTCCTTGAAAAACAAAAACCACAAAACCTCATTTAAGAGATTATAAATTATCTGAAAATTCCTGTATCTATTTTGTTTTTCCTGTAGCTTGATTTTTTCTTTTTTTTTCCTAGCTGTATTGAAATATTGGTGTTCAAAAACCTGTATGTAATTAATGTATAAAATTTGGTGAGTTTGGACACATGTATACACTTGATTGTGGTGTTACTATCACCACAATCAAGGTAATAAAAATATCCACCACCTTCAAAAATTTTCTTGTATCCCTTTGTTATTGCTGTCATCATTATTCTTGTTTTATGGTATGAACACTTAACATGAGATGCATACTCAACAAATTTTTAAGTACAAAATATCCACAATACCTTATTGTTAGCTATAGGCACTGTATTTTGCAGCAGATCTCTGGAACTTACTCATCTTGTATAACTCTAACTTTATACCCATTGAACAACTTCCCATATCCCTCTCTCCCCACCTGCTGGTAACCACTATTATATTATTTACTTCTATTTAGATGCCTCCTATAATAGGAATCATGCAGTATTTGTTGTGTTGTGGTTGACTTATTTCATTTAGTATTATGTCTACTTGGTCCCTCCATATTGTTGCAAATTATAGGATTTTCTTCTTTTTAATGGCTGAATAATATTTCATTGTTTATATATACCATGTTTTCTTTATGCATTCATCTGTTGATGGACAACATTTGGATTGTTTCTATATCTTAGCAATATATATAAAACATTACGATGAATATGGGAATGCAGATATCTCCTGGTAATCCTATTGCAGTTTCTTTGAATATATATCTATATGGGGGATTTCTGGATCTGGATCACATGATAGTTCTATTTTTAACTTTTGATGAACCTTCACAGTGTTTTTTATAGTAGCTTCACTATTTTACATTCCCATCAACAGTTTATAAGAATTCCAATTTCTCCTCAACCTTATCAACTTTAAAAAAAAAAAAAATATATATATATATATATATATATATAATAGCCATCCTAACATGTGTGAGATGATACTGATTTGTGTGTTTTTTAAAATTTTTAATTTCAGCGTATTACAGGGGTGCAAATGTTTAGGTTACATATATTGCCAGTGAGAATGGCCCTTATCAAAAAGTCCCAAAACAATAAATGTTGGCATGGATGTGGAATGATTTGTGGTTTTGATTTGCGTTTTACTGATGAATAATTACACATCTTTTCATATGCCTGTTGACAATTTGTATGTCTTCTGTGGAGAAACATTATTCAAGTCCATTGCCCATTTTTAATTTGGGTTATTTTTTGTGTTGTTATTGAGTTGTAGGAATTCCTTATATATTTTGGATATTAACACTTTATTAGATTTTAAGGTTTATAAATATTTTTCTCCCATTTCATAGGTTACCTTTTCACCCTGTTAATTGTTTTCCTTGCTGTGAAGAAATTTTTTAGTTTGATAGAGTCCTAGTTTTCTACTTTTTTTGTCTGTGATTATGATGTCATATCAAAGGAATCATTGTTGAGACCAAAGTTAATAACATTTCTCCTTTACTTTCTTTTCTAATAGTTTTACTGTTCCAGATTTTGCGTTTAACTATTTAATCCATATTGAGTTAATTTTTGTATATTGTGTAAAATAAGGATCCAATTTCATTCTTTTACTTGTGAATATCCATTTTTCCCATCACAATTTATTGAAGAAACTTTTGTTTCCCCATTGCATATTCTTGGTACTCTTGTAGAAGAACAGTTAAATGTACATGGGTGGGTTTATTACTGCATTCTCTATTTTGTTCCACTGCTCTATATGTCTATCTGTATGCCAGTGCCACACTACTCTGTTTTATTAATGAAGTTTTGTAATGTATTTTGAAGGCAGGAAGTGTTATGCCTCCAGATTTTTTGCCTCTTGCTCAAAATTGCTTTGGCTGTTTAAGGTCTTCTGTAGTTGCATATGAATTTTAGTATCAGTATTTCCATTTCTGTAAAAAATGTCTTGGGATTTTGATAGGGATCGCACTGAATTTGTAGTTTGCTTTGGGTAGTATGGACATTTTAGCAAAAGTGATTCCTCCAATTAATGAACAATGGATATCTTTCCATTTATCTGTGTCTGCTTTAATTTCTATCATTAGTGTTTTATAGTTTTCAGTGTAAAAGTCTTTTACCTTGTTATGTTTATTACTAAATATTTTATCTTTTTTGATGCCATTGTAAATAGAATTTTGTTAAGTTTCATTTTTGGATAACTCGCTGTTGGTGTATAGGAATGCAACTGATTTTTGTATATTGATTTTGTATCCTGCAACTTTACCGAATTTGTTTATTCTGACTGTGTGTGTGTGTGTGTGTGTGTGTGCATGCGTGTGTGTAGGTGTAGTCTTTAGGGATTTCTGTATCATATAATCTGCAAACAAGGATATTTTATTTCTTTATTTCCTATTTGGATGCCATTTATTTCTTTATCTTGCCTAATCGCACTGGCTAGGATATTCAGTGTTATGTTAAATGGAAGTGGTGATGCTGGGCATCCTTGCCTGTTCCAGATATTAGACAAAAACTTTCAGTTTTCCACTGTTGAGTATGATGTTAGCTATGGGCTTGTCATCTGTCCTTTATTATGTTGAGGTCAGTCCCTTCTGTACCTAATTTGTTAAGGGTTTTATCATGAAAGTGTATTCAATTTTGTCAAATGCTTTTTCTGCATCTATTGAGATGATCATGTGAATTTTATCCTTCATTCTGTTAATATGGTGAATCACATTAACAGAATGTGTGATTGTGTCCCATGGTCCCATGTGCTTTCTGCACTGTTTTTCATTGTTTTTTCTTTTCATTCTTCTGACTGAATAATTTTAGAGAACTTTTTCAGGTTTGCTGAAAAAAATTCTTTCTTCTGCTTGATTAAGTCTGCTATTGGAACTCTTCAGTAAATATTTTTGAGTTCAATTAATGTATTCTGAAGCTCCAAAATTGTATTTGGTTCTTTTTTTATATTTTCTGTCTGCTTGTTGACATTCTTATTTTGTTCCTGTAATTTTTTTTAGCTGTTCAGTAACTTTAGGATGGCTATTTTGAATTTGTGTCAAGTAATGCATATGTATCCGTTTCTATAGCATTATTTTCTGGGGATTTATTTTTGCCTCTGTTTGGTCTATGTTTCCTTGTTTCCTTATGTGTCTTATAACTTTTTGTTAGGATCCGTGCATCGGAAAAAACAGCCTCCTCCCATAGTTTTTAGAAAGTGGCTTTGTACAGTGGAAGACCCTAATGAATCAGCCTGGCTAAAGATTCTGGGGGCATCTGAAATTGTTTTTGGAAGAGATGCAGTTACTTTGGGATTGTGCATGCAATTTCTCAGTTAGAAAACCTCGACGTTTTATTTTTTTCAGGCTCTTGTTCACTCTTGTGTCTGTCTGCAGCATTCAATCTTTCTGATTCTACAACAGCAAGCCACTCTGCCCTCCCTTGGTCCCAGCAGCCTCTAGGCATTCAAAGTATGCCAGCTCTTTGCCAGCGTTTCAAGTCGGGAAAGATAGATATCAGTCCCTTGAGAAGCCCGTCAAATAGCCAGAATGCCAGACGCGTGCTCCACTCTTCTGCCTCTCACCTGAAGGAGAAGCCTCAAGTTGTATGTCTTCTGATCACATTAACTCATGGTTGCAGCAAGTTGCTCCTTACTCTTTGTGTTCTCAGTGGCCTCTAGGCATCCAAATGCTAATTCTGTCAGTACTCAAGAGTATGTAATAGGTATAACAACCTTCCAATGAAAAAAATATACAGCAACATCTTCTTCCCTTTGGTAAGATTGATGGAAAATCATGTGGCTACATCAGGCAAGAATTAGCAGCAGCAAACAAAGGCCAGTGAGTAAAGGGGAAATTGTGAATGGTACAGCAACCTGAAAAAAACTTATAGCTTAATGACTACTCTTTAAGCTTATTTATCAGTGCAGTAACTGGTTTACCCTAAAAAGGAAAAGCAATCTTAAACTTCAAACTCCACAAGAAAGTATAGGCCTCGACTTTGTAGAGGTAGACCAATCATAAGGGTTTCTATGAATTTCCAAATTGAGTAAAGTCTCTGTTTATGTAGGGCATAGTCTTCTTCCTAACTCACCAGCAAAATTCTCTAAAAAGAGAATTTAAAGCAAGCAAATGCTATGCTGTGTAAAGGACCTCAATTATGACCTGAACAAACATGAAATAGGTCAATAACAATCTGCTCTGTTTTCAAAAAATGGGCACATATTGAACTTAAATAAGACAAAAACACTTTCTTCATAATGATGGGCACTAGAGCATACTTTAGTTGTTGATACTTGTATATTGCTTTCTATGGGTCAGACACTTTTTTTTTTTTTTTTGGTGCTTTACATTTATAAACTCACTTAATCTGCAAAAACAAGTTTACGAGATTCAGAGTATTATTTCCATAACCATTTCAAAGGTGAAGATAAGAATATTAAAGTGGTTCAGTAAAATACTTGAAGCCATATAGCTACAAAGTGGCAAGTTCACAATTTGAAAGCACTTAGTCTGGCTCCAGCAGCTTTGTTGTTATTATTTTCCTTAGCTTAAGTATTTTAAAGTAATTGCAAATATTAAAACAATTTTATCCCTGGATAATTTAGCCTTTGTTTTCCAAAATATAAAACCATTTTCCTCTTAGAAAAAAATTACATAATCACAGCTAACAAACAAAAATATCTTATTATCTAGACCCAATTCATTTCTCTAGTTATTACCCAAATGTTCTTCACAGTAAATTTGTCCAATACAATCTGTATTTGTACAGATACGATAATCTGGTGGTTAGATTTTTATGTCTCTTTTTATTTTTATTTTTTTATTTTTTTTATTTCAGCATATTATGGGGGTACAAATATTTAGATTATATAATTGCCTTTGCCCCACCTGAGGCAGAGCTTCAAGCGTGTCCCTCCCCCAGACGGTGCACACTGCACCCATTAGATATGTATATATCCATCCCCTCCCCTCCTCCCATCTGCCGACACCTGATGAATGTTATTACTATATGTGCACTTAAGTGTTGATCAGTTAATACCAATTTGATGGTGAGTACATGTGGTGCTTGTTTTTCCATTCTTGTGATAATTCACTTAGTAGAATGGGCTCCAGTTCTTTCCATGATAATACAACATCTCTCATCATCAGGGAAATGCAAATCAAAACCAAAATGAGATATTACTTATCTCCATTGAGAATGGCCTTTATCAAAAAGTCCCAAAATGGTAAATATTGGCATGGATGTGGAGAGATAGGAACACTCATACACTGCTGGTGGGACTGAAAACTAGTACAACTGCTGTGGAAAGTAATATGGAGATACCTCAAAGAGCTACAAGTAGAACTGCCATTTGATCCCGCAATCCCATTACTGGGCATTTACCCAAAGAACAAAAGACATTCTATAAAAAAAAAACTTCTGCACTAGAATGTCCATAGCAGCACAATTCACAATTGCAAAGATGTGGAAACAACCCAAGTGCCCATCAATCCATGAGTGGATTAATAAAATGTGGTATATGTGCACCATGGAGTTCTACTTAGCCACAAAAACAATAGTGATTTATGTCTCTTTTAATTTAGAAAAGTCCTTTAGTAATGGTTTACTGTGGTCTAGTCTTGTAGAATGTCCCATTTTTTTAGATTTCTGTGATACCTTTCTTCCTGGAGTTATTTAGTTTGTTCCCTAAGCCTCTTTTATTTTTAGAAATAGGAAGTTATATCTAAGATTTGGTAAGATTCAGGATAAAATTCTTGGCAAAATTAAATAATATATGATGTTTTACTTTTTATATTACATAGTTAACATCAGAGATTCATCCTATTTGGTTGTCCTACCATGAGTACCGTGAAGGACTACTAGTGATTTCACATGGGGTCGACATTATCCTTCCTCTGTTAGGCTGTTCTTCATAGGAATCCTTAATCTCACATCAACCATTCTTTTAATCATTTTAATTCCAATTAGTAAAACTTGGTTGAATAAATTTTCATATTAGGGTTGCCTATTGAAGATTTTCTAACTTTATTGTTCCCTGTACATTTATTAGCTGGCTATTTTTCTGTTTATGTTATTTTTTCTCTTAACAGCTTGAATTATTTGGTTATAAGAGAAATAATTTCTACTGAAAAGGCAGACTATGCTAATTTTTCCTCTTTAATTATGATTTCTGAATGTAAGACTTTAGTCATGAACCACCTTCAGTGATGAAAAAAGTACTTACGTGAGAACATAGTGCATCTGCTTTTTTGTTCCTGGGTTACTCTCTTAGAATAATGGTTTCCAGTTCCATCCAAGTTGCTGCAACATACATTACATCATTCTTTATGATGGCTGAATAGTATTCCATGGTATATACATGCCATATTTTCTTTATCCACTCATCTGTTGTTGGACACTAAGCGTGGGTCCATATCTTTTTTGTGAATTGTGCTGTGAAAAACATACAGGTGCATATATCTGTTTTATAAAATAAATTCTTTGCCTTTGGGTAGATCCCCAGTAGTGGGATTGCTGGGTCAAATGGTATATCTACTTTTAGTCCTTTGAGAAGTCTCTATACTGTTTTCCATAGAAACCATATTGGTTTACATTCCCAACAACATTGAGCAAGCATTCCCTTTTCACCACATCTGCACCAGCATCTATTGTTTTTTGACATTTTTTGGGGGAAAACCAACTGTTTCAATCCAGTCCACATTTGTAGGAACCTTTGAGCTTGAATGTTTTTCTTTTCATTTTTGCTTTTAAAATTTTTTTTTCTGTTAGATTTCTCTTTGCTTGTTCGTTTTTTGACTTTTTGAAAATGGCCATTCTGACAGGGATAAGGTGGTATTTTATTGTGGTTTTCAAATTTCTCTAGTGATTAGTGATGTTGAGCATTTTTTTTCATATGTTTATTGGCCATTTGTGTTTCTTCTTTAGAAAAATATCTATTCATGTATTTTGCCCACTTTTTAATGGGGTTATTTGTTTTCTTTCTTGCTGATTTGTTTGAGTTCCGTATAGGTTTTGGATATTAGGTATTCATCAGATGTATAGCTTGTGAATATTTTCTCCTATGTGATAGATTGTTTATTTACTCTGTTAATCTCATCAAGAAAGTCCTGCTCTTCCTGTTGCAGACTCATAGTGCATTACTTTTTAAAAGATTCCTTGGTTTTTGTCATAATAAGATATTCTAAGTACTTATTCTTTTCCTTACCAAAACCTAGTTATTTTTTATCTATAAATGGTTTTGAAGTCTAAAATGTGGATTTCAAGATAATCATTGCAAGGAAATATAGTTTCTATGTTATTTCAATGTTCAGAGCAAGAATATATGTATATTCAGAAATCAGAGGTCTTAATAATATTAAATTTTAGGTTTAAAAAATTTAAACTGATTTGATAGTATAATTTTTGCTGAAAATATTGACAATATTAACTTATATACTTTCTTCTACAATGTACAAAGCATAATGATTCCTATATACCAATAAATTAAAAATTTAAACGCAGAAAAATTTTTGAAGATTTTTGGCCTTAGAATATAGCTTACTAAGAATATACAAAATTAAATCACTGCCTAGTTTATAAAGCATACGTTCTCTGGTTTAGTTTCTAATTTGATGCATATTTAGTTTCATTCCTTTTGGATAATTCTTTTCTATTTAAGTTATTTCTGCATGTTGACATTTCTGCCAATTGAATAGGTAGGAAATCTTATATTAGTAACTTTTAATTTGTATTTTTCAAATTATGACTGAAGTTGAACAGCTTTTCATATGTTTAAGGTTATTTGTATTCCTTTCGATGAATTTCAATAAATGTTGATTATGTATTTTTGTCTTGCACTATTATCTTTCTTCTGGATTTCTAACTAATTTTATATTGGGGTGATTAGCTTTTGGTCTGTAATATAAATTACAAATATTGTTTCCAAGTTAATCATTTATCTTTTGATATATTAATATTCTATGATACTGTTAATGTAGAAATTTTGGATTTAGCCAGTCAAATCGATTTATTTTTTCTTTTAATAGCTTTTGGACTTTGAGGCCTAGTTAAGAAGACATTATCCACTTCTAAGGTATGAAGTGATTTGTTCATATTTTCTCTCACTAATTGGATGTTTTTATTTATTTAATTTTTGCATTTTTTGGATCCATGGGAAGTTTATCTTAGCATAGACTCTATGGATCAAAATTTATGTTTTTCTAAATTACTATCCAGTAATCACAAAACTGTTTATTAAAAAATTTATTTTTAATCCATAGATTTGAGATGTATTGATGATGACCTTGACTAGTACTCCATAACATCTATCACAATGAAGATATACTAGCCATAAATTGTAACACATGAAATTAAAAGTCATTCATTTATAACTCAAACTTCAGAATTACAAGAAGTAGATATATTTCCAACTATAGTAGAAGACTTTTTACCTACTTCGCTCAGTCCTTAAACCTTACAGTATACACATACACTTAAAGGATATGAAATTTTTCAAACACAAAAATTAATTATTTTTGGGACATATATTTGGGACATTTTGTTTTAATTTTTTTCTCCACATTATGCTTTTCATGCAATTTTGTTCTTATAATTAAAGGAAGGCATTTATATTTACAATAAGCACAAAGTAAAGCTATTTAAATATAAAATTATACACAAACATACACAAAGAATTTCTAAGTGTAAATTATTTTATTTTATTCTCTGGAATCCCAAATTAAACTATAAAATGTTTCTTCCTGTGGAAATCATTAATAAATAAATGACCAAATCATTTTAATATTACATTGGAATCTCTGTTATCCTTTGGTACATAAAAGCAAATAAGTTTCATTTCCAGAAAAATATTTCTTAAAAGTATTTTAGTTATAAAGAACAAATATACTTTCAAAAAAGTGTATCCTGCCCACTATGTTTCCTTAGTTTCGCACTAAATTAACACTCCTGAAAAACTTTATGAAAATCAATTAATTCAGTCATCATTTGCTAAAATTAGGGAATAAGGTAAATCATTTAAAATCAAGTACCTATATCCTTTAAAAATATTATCCATGAAGAATACAGTAACCCTTGATTTCAAGTTTTCTTGTTTTTCATCAGTCAATTTTGTATCTTTTTTCAATAGAACAACTTTTTAAACTTGGACTTTTGCACTTAATATTGATGCCTTGAGTGAAACAGAGCTCAATTGGAATATGATCAAGGGGACATTTCATTATGAAGGAATTAGCTCAAGAGGAGTTATAAATTTTTCTTCCGAGATTTAATAGAAAGTGGCCAATTTTCTGAAAGAATTAAGAGAAAAGTCCAGGCTGACATGTTAAAAGAATGCAATTCTTATTCGTGTACTAGAATTGTAAACGTAAAGTGACATCTGTTTGCAGAAGAATGCATTGGAACACTGTCTCTTTGAATTTTGTACTCAAGTTTACAGAAAAGGTATAAATACTAATTCTAAACTGAGGAACTGATTAAAGAAAAATTTAAGTCTGTCTCTAGTATTTGAACAAGTATTCTTATAGAAAATCCATGAGGAACTGTGGGATATATTGTGCAAACTCATGAGTATTAAGAAAAGACTTCATACTTTGTTTTCTCCTATTCTGTAACTTTAAAAAGCAAATGTAATTGTTTTCTGTTTTCAAATATTAAGGAAATAAATAATTTTTAAGGTCATGTGATGCACAGCTCTAAAAAATTTATCATTTCAAGGCTTAGAGAGTAAGGCAAAATCATGATGCTTTTTAAAAATCTTGTTTATTATTGTGAGTCAAAGGCAAATATTATCAGAAATATCTGCTGAGTTCTCTGACCTCACACAATTTGAGGCATTGAGACAGGTATGTACACAATTAATTGTAATTCATTGCAGAATGTTTATCCACAATAAGAGAAAAATAATGAAATTTTGACCACAAGAATTTGAATACTTGGTAATTATTGTTGAACGTGAGGAATACTTTTAGAAATTACTTATTACTTAGGCTTTGAAGGATAAATTGGATTTCAAAAGCTGAAAATGAGAGATCGTGTGTGTTTGTGAAGAAGGGGGAGAGTTGGCCTTCTGTATCAAGAGGAGCAGTATGTGTAAGAAAGGAAGAGTATTTCAGTCTGAAAACAGATCAAGGAAAGGGTTGAAGATAGAAAAGTTGAGGATGTAATTCCGAGGAAGTATGCTGTTCTTGTTATAACCACAAACAAAGATATGGGGAAATGATAGAGAATTTTGTAAGGCAAATAGGGTTAAATAGCCCTGAAAGTTGACCTTATTTATTTATTTATGTAAATAGAGATATCTCAGAAGGTTTTATAGAATTACTGTGATAAAAATACATAGCATAACATTTACCATTTTAACCATTTTAGGTATACATTTTAGTGACCTTAAGTACATTGTTGATGCTGTGCAACCATCACTGCTATCCATGAGGTGAACAACTAATAACTCTATTATATATTATATTTGTTACAGGCAATCTTTTAAAACACTTTGCATCAACTCTCCTATTCTATTTATGAAATTTATTTGTTTATGAGATGTCTTCAGATAATTTTCTTAAAAAGCAACACCAAATTTATTTGGAAGGCAGGAACCTAGGCTGTTTCATATTTTCGTATCTCCTGTGATCATGGATGAGTCATTTAACCTCTACGGTCCAATGCTTCCTCATTTGTAAATTTAGAATATAAAACTACATAATCAGTATAATTCTGTTTATACATAAACAGGGCATGTGACCTGTGTAGTTACACAAGGCCCCAAGCTTAGAAGAGTCGTGTGCTTGGATTTGTGTCATCTTCAAATTCTTAATAACTTTTGAATAAGGGGTCTCACATTTTTATTTTGTATTAGTCCCTGAAAATTGTATAGTTGTTTCTGCATGAAAATAATTCTAAATTTTATGATTAAATAAGCTTAAACATATCTTTCTTGTCTTCTTTACCACATAGAAAAGCAAATTTTCTAAGGGAAGAAGTAGAGATTAATAAAAATCAGAAAAATTCAGCTCTCATACCTTCACCCCCATACACACAGCACTATGCTTAGGACTGAAATTGCATTACTTTGATTGCCTACAGAAAAAAGTGAAGCATTTTGATTTACTAACCCACGAGGTTTCTAAATGTTTTTTTTTTCCGGGCAATATCTTTAAACAGCAATATAGTTATGACAGGTTGGATTACAGCATTTAGCACTTTTCCAGGAGTTTTTGGATTTTACATGCTGTCTGCCTTTCAGAAAGATTTGTGCCAGACATCTCGGATATGAAATAAATATATTTTTATTGTGTTTTCTGGAGTGTGTGATGCAACCCAAGCATTGATGGTAAATCTATTTTCTCCTAGCAGGAAAACTTGAATAGTCTGGTGATCTGCAAACATTTACTTCTCTTTAGATTACAAAATTTTAAAATAATCAATCTGTGAACAAATATGTATTCTCTAGTTTGAAAGAAAGCTTCTGATATTTATATCTCGGAATTTGGTAATTAAAGGCACAATACTAAACTAATGTGCTAATGAGTAAATAATAGCTTTTGCATGCCTTAGTGAACAGGGAATTATCACGAGTTTCTGCTTGTGATATGAAAACTGCAGATGGTTAATTATTACTAATACAGAAGGGTTTTCTGTAATAAACTTATTGTTTTAAATTTCATAAACTTCTCTTTATATTGCTATAGTCACAATGTTTTGAAATGAGTCAGTTCTAAAAATATTCAAATACCTGTTTCTACCAACTAATTTTGTCTTCTGATATTTCCACCATTTTGAGCATCCTCTTCCATCATACCCTTTTAAGACCACCCAGAATATAGAATAATTTGATATTTCCTACAACTCATCAAAATATAACATTCTTTCTGTAAGTCATGAACTCCTTAATGTTTTGCAATTAACCATGATTTTTCCTAATTCAAGAATGTCTTTTTATTATTTTTACAAAAGTTTGCTAGGCACATATCATATGTCATACTTTAGGTCAAGTATTAAAAAAATGATGTTGTGTAATGTATCATACTCTCTGCTTTCAGGGATCTCACAATCTAGTTTAAGTACATAATAAATTATTCCAATAAAGTCCACAGCATGCAAAGATTGTCTACCATTTTGAAGACACTGTGCAAAAGCTCATGTTTAAGTGCCATGTCTTCCAAGCACTCTGTATGAAACATTAATATTTTTCCTAATTATTTTGTGTATGAGTTAGGATGTGAATTATCTGAATCTAAGAACCTGGTTCACTATAAATGCAAGTATTATATTTAAATAATATAATTTTATATTCATATAATATGATTTTTTATAATTATAAATGAATATTATTGCTCTATGTTTTGGTTTTTTTTTTTTTTTTCTCACTCTGTTTCCTGGGCTAGAGTGCTGTGGCATCAGCCCAGCTCACAGCAACCTCAAACTCCTGGGCTCAAGCGATCCTCCTGCCTCAGCCTCCCGAGTAGCTGGGACTACAGGCATGCGTCACCATGCCCGGCTAATTTTTTCCGTATATTTTTAGTTGTCCAACTAATTTCTTTCTATTTTTAGTAGGGACGGGGTCTCGCTCTTGCTCAGGCTGGTTTTGAACTGCTGAGCTCAAAGGATTCGCCCACCCCGGACTCCCAGAGTGCTAGGATTATAGGCATGAGCCACTGTGCCCGGCCTGCTCTATGTTTTAAAAATAGAACATGCTCAACACAGGAGAAAACAAGTAATCTGTTTTATTTTCAGGTCACTGTCATTTTAAACAGCTTCCAATGTGATGGCAAAGTCAATTTACAATAACTACAGTATGACCCAGGCCTGGCCTGTCCGAACTTATAAAGATATTTCATACCTTCTTTTCTAAAAGTTTGTTGGTTGTTGCTGGTCATGTGTTCAAAGGAAAATTTCATTGTTTTTTTTAACAAATGAGAATATTTTTCTGATAATATATTCTCAAGGGATATTATCAAATAGGACCATTCTTATAGTAATATTAGGATTGATTGTAATCCATACTCTGTTCATTGGATTAACCTGATCTTCCCTTCAATATATTTTTACTTTAAAAGAATAAATCCTTTTTACTTCCTTTGCTCAGTTATGCCAGAATATTTTGTTAAAATTATATGATATATATTATAGTATAATAATTATAAATTTTAATTAAATGTTATACTCTTAAAAGTATTAAATGTAATTAACACAATATAATTATTGTTAAAATTATATATTTATGCATATACATATATGTATATATACAAAATTATATGTGTGTATATAGCATACTATTTTCTCCATCTACATCATTGTGATAGACTACTTCCTAAAAACAGAAGATTGCACATATTCAAAGTCCTCTTCTTCCAGAAACCTTACTCAAGTGTAAGCAAAGAAATAAAAATGTTACCAACAAATGAAAAGAACTAGAATAGTAAACAAGAGTGGGTACACAAATTAGACATTGTAAAGGAAATCATAGCCAGAGCAATCAAGGAAAAGAAAGAAATAAAGGACATCAGAATTGGAAAAGAGGAAGTCAAATTATCCCAGTTTGCCGATTATATAATCTTGTGTCTAGAAAACACCAAAAGATTCCTAGAATTGATAAAAAAAAAAAAATCAGCAAAGTCTCAGGTTACAAAATCAATCTACTTAAATCAGTAGCATTTCTGTATACTAACAACAGTCAAGCTAAGAGTCAAATCAAGGACTCAATACCATTTACAATAGCTGCAAAGGAAATAAAATACCTAAGAATGTACTTAAGCAAGGAGGCGAAAGACCTCTATGAGGAGAACTACAATGGTGAAAGAAATCATAGATGTTTTTTTTCCCCCTTGGGTAGATACCCAATAATGGGATTGCTGGATCAACTGGTAGTTCTACTTTTAGCTCTTTGAGGTACAAAATAAAGAAAAAGAACAGAGGAAAAAAAAGAAAAGAAAAAAATGAGGGCAGGATATGAAGCATTAAAAAAAGAAAAAAAAAGAAGATGAAGAAGAAGAAGGAGAAGAAGAAGAAATCATAGAAGACACAAGGAAATGGTAAAACATCCCATGCTTATGGATTGGAAGAATCAACATTGTTAAAATGTCCATACTGCCAATGTGATTTATAGATTCAATGCAATTCCCATCAAAATACAAATGTCTTTTTTCACAGATATAGACAAACAATCCTAAACTTCATATGGAATGAAAAAAAAAAAAAAGCCAAAGACAAAATAGCCAAAGCAATCTTATGCTACAAGCACAAATCTGGAGGCATCACATATTCTGGCTTCAAATTATACTACAAGGCTATAACAATGAAAACAGCAGGATACTGGTATAAAGGTAGAGACATAGACCAATAGAACAAAATAGATAACCCAGAAATAAAACCATATAGCTACGATGAACTCATTTTCCACAGGGCAGACAAAAACATACACTAGGGAAAGGACAGTCTATGGTGCTGGGAAAATTGGATAGCCACATGCAAAAGAATGATACAAGATCCCTATCTCCCATCACATAAAATAATTAACTCAAGATGGATTAAAGAATTGAACGTAAGACCTGGAAACATAAAAATGACAGAAGAAGACATAGGAAAATCCCTTCTAGACATCTGCCTTGGCAAAGAATTTATGACTAAGACCCCAGTGACACATATAAAACAACAAAAATAAATAAATGGTACTCGATTAAATTAAAATTTTCTGCACAGCAAGGAAAATAATGAACAGAGTAAACAGGCAACCTACAGAATGGGAGAAAATATTCACAAACCATACATTTGACAAAAAAATAATAACCAGAATCTACAAAGAGTGCAAACAAATCAGCAAGGAAAAAAACAAATAATCTCATGAAAACATAGGTGAAAGACATGAACAGAGTTTTTTGAAAAGAAGATAAATGACCGAAAAAATATGAAAAAATGTTTGACATCACCGATCATTAGGGAGATGCAAATTAAAACCACAAGGAGATATCACCTTACCCTTATCAAAACAGCCATTATTAAAAAATCAAAAAACAATAGATGTCTGCATGGATGCAGAAAGCAACACTAATTCACTATTTGTGACACTGTAAATTAGTATAAGCTCTGTGGAAAACAGTATTCAGATTCTTCAAAGAACTAAAAGTAGACCTACCATTTGATCCAGCAATCCCACTGCTGGATATCTATCCAAAGGAAAATAAGTCATCATAGCTAAAAGACACCTGAACTCAAATGTTTATCATAGCATAATTCACAGTTGCAAGATGTGGAATCAACCTAAGTGCCAATCAATTCATGTGTCGATAAAGAAAATGTGGTATGTGTATAAATGTATGTGTGTGCATGCGCACGTGCACGTGTGTGTGTGTGTGTGTGTGTGTGTGTGTGTATCTCATGGAGTACTAATCAGCCATAAAAAGGAATGAAATAATGTCTTTTGCAGCAATTGGATGGAGCTAAAGACCATTATCCTAAGTGAAGTAATGGAGGAAAAAAACCCCACATGTTCTCATTAAAAAGTGGGAGCTAAATTATGGGTATACATGGTGATATATTAGTGTAAAAGACATTGGAAACTAAGAAGATGGGAGAGTGGGAGGGGTGAGAAATAAAAATGTATCAATCGGGTACAGTGTACCCTAAATTACTTTGGCGATGTTCGCACTAAAAGCTCTGACTTCAGCATTATACAATTCATCCATATAACAGAAACACTTGTACCCCCTTAATATTTTGAAATAAGGAATAAAATAAAAGAGATTTTATTCTTACAAATTAAAAACAAAAAGTATTCAACATAATTTTGGAACAGAGAAAGAATGTGGTTGAGTGCTAGTTGGGATAGCAGAGCAGAGAAAGGCAAAAAGGAAGTGGCTGCCAAAACATTTCTAAGGAAAAACCAGAAAACACACTTTGAAAAATCCCCTAGAAACTCTACTGAATATGTCAGGTGTGTGAAAGTTCAAGATAATACATAGGCTGACAACAGGTAAAATCTCACTGCAAAGAATAGATCCCTACTCCTAATTCCTGTATTTAACTCTTTCATCTCACAAGAGAATAAAGGATTAACTCTTTGTTGTTTATTCATGAGAAGTTTGCCAGATTCAGATACACCAGACATAATCTAATGAGAGAATGAGTTTGTGGACCGAAGCGTATTAAGTAAAAGTCTATATATTGAACTACGTGAAAACTCAGCTCTACTCTTACTCCCTGATTCCATCACACTACTTGCCAAGCATACACAGTCACGTATTGCTTAATGAGGGGGATGGCTTCTGAGAAATGTGTTGTTAGATGATTTTGTCATTGTGTGAACATCATAGAGTGTATTTACACAGACCTGATGGTATAGCTTACTACACACCTAGGCTATATTGTATAGGCTACAAACCTGTATAGCATGCTACTGTACTAAATACTGTGGGCAATTGTAACACAATGCTAAGTATTTGTGTATCTAAACATAAAAAAGATGCAATAAAAATATTGTATAAAAATATGGTCCCTTGTATAGCAAAGCTCCATTATAATCTTATGGTACCACTATTGTGGTCCACTTCTTACCAAAATATCATTATGCAATGCATGATTGTACCTCATTTTCTCCCACCTCCAACTGAAGTATTAGATGATTATTTTCTGGGGAAGTGTAATGGCCTCAAAGAAAAGTTATACACCTTCCATTATCTGAGAGGTCTTTAATAAATCCTAGGGGTTGTGAAGCCCTACCATTTATCCAAATCTTTCAATCCTCTTTTTAGTTTCCAACTATGTTGGTGAGATTACCTCAAAATTTGAATATAGAAAAAACTATTGTGAAGTATTCAAAACTCAATTGGATATCATTGTATATACTCATGAAATTTATATGGCACCAAAAAAGAGTATAAAAAACATTAGATTTTGTCAAGTTACATAGAAAATTAATGTATTTTAGCCTATCATAGCATTCACATATTTTCTGCATCATTTGAAAAGGATTTTACGTTTTTACTTAAAGTGCTGAAGAAATGCAAAAATCTAACAAAGTAATCAGTTTCATTGAAAAGTTCAGTCTTCTGTGTGTGGACAGAATAACTAGGTATACATGATTGTAAAACTTTCTAATCAGTCCAGAGATACTGGCTTTATAAGCTCCAGGATCAATCCCTGCAGGAATTTTGACGCCCCCTCAAAAAGCAATTATATAATAGTAAACAATTTCAATTAGTTGAAAGGAACTTCTGTAGACTATAATACCATGATAAAGACATATTTTTATTAATAAAGAAACTGTATTGTCATTATTACTAAAGCCAATAAAGTTTATTGGGATAGCTCGTAGGGAGAGAAGTATGCAGAAAAGTTCGTATGATTTTTTCATCTTTCACTATTTTACAGAAAAGCTTGCCTAGTTCAGAAAGATAACACGATAATGAAGGCAATTGACAGCCTCAATCCTATGTCCCTGTACATAATCATAAGGATGCTAGAAGGGTGCTTTCAGAGAACACCTAACTGACTATGACAATGGGAGCTTCTTGAGGGAGGAAAGGTTCTTCTGTGGAAGATGAAGCCTCTGGGGAGCCTTGTGTTCTTCTGTTGTGCCATCTTAACCATGCTGAGCTTTATTTTTCCAAGATGCAAAAATGGCAGTGGGAAAGAGCCTTTTTAAAGTTATATGTACTTTTACCCATATTTATGATATTTTATGCGCTTGTTATCTTTAAAAGAGTTTGGCATATTAGAGTGACAGCCTTCCAGTTACTACGAAGTAACTGAGTTAGTTTTTGGATTTAAAGATGTAATCTAATTAGGCTTATACTTAGTATTAGACTCTGAGAGAACTTTAGATTAATCATATTCATGAGTTTACTTAATTAGATTTATGAATCATTTAAATACACAGGGAGGTTTTGTTTGAATTAGACAATTGAAGTAATTTAGAAGGTAATTGAAAATATTACATGTATAAATGCAATTTAAAGTTTACAATTAACAGCATTCGAAACTGAATATGTGTTATTTGAAGACTCCTTTTAAATTTGCAAATGTTTTAAATTGTATTTTAAAAGTTATAGGAAAATTATAGCATTAAATACTTAATATTAATTCTTAAAAGACAAAATATTGTTCTTAATGGTATTTTATTAATACAAAATAACTATGATGCCATAAAATTCTCACAACAATAAACACGGATAACCAGACATTTGAGAGAAAATAAACTGCAAGCAACAGGAGAAAAAGGAAAAGAAATAGAAAAAGCAAGGAGCAGAATGATACCTTGAAGAAACTGTACATGAAATCGTAGGAGACCTAAGAGAAATGATTGCATTCATAAAAAGAACAAGGTATGATGGAAAAAGGAAAAAAAATATAGAACAAGGGATACATCTTCATAATTTAAACATTACAGCTGATTTTTTAAAAATAAAGAGTTAAAATATAAAGCAGATAAATTAGACAAAGAAATGAAAAATGTGAGAAAAGCAAAAGGAAATCAAAGGAGCAATTATAGAAGTACGAAAATTATACCCTTCAGATTTCCACTTTGGCTTATCTGTAAACTCAGCATAAGCAGGTAGTGGAGGCTAACGCAGATTTCTAAATGGTCTGGCTAGGCATTGAAGGGTGCCCCCAACACAGAATCACTTTGCAAAGCTGGAAAATATTTTCTTTAGCATTTTTTTTCTTTTTATATTTTTGGCTCCCTGAATTCAAGGAAATCTCTTTCAAAATACCAGCTGACCACAATCTAAAGGAACAGAGACTTCAGTGACACACAACAATGAATGCAGATTTTACAAAAATAGTTTAGAAAAGTCAGTAAGTAAACAAAATACTGGAATCCTCAGCAAGCAACAAAAACAAACCCTGTGGAGGGGGAAGAATCTGATATTTAGAGTTAACATATTATAATATTCAAAATGTCCAGTTTGCAACACAAAATCATGAAGCATGTGAAGAAACAAGAAAATAAGACCAATTCACAGAACAGATGAACAGAAATTGTTCCTAAGGAAGCACAGACAATAAACTTACTAGACACAGATTTTGCATAAAGTGTCTTAAATATACTCACGGATCTAAAGAAAACCATAACCAGCAAGCTAAAGGAAACCAGGAGAAAAAGGTATCAAAAAACAGAGGACATTAACAAAGAGATAGAAATTATAAAATAGTAACAAATAGAAATTCTAGAGCTAAAATATACAATGACTGAGATGAAATTCTGTGATTTCAAGAGCAGATTTGAGCTGGCAGAAGAAAAAAAATAAGTTAACTTGATTATAGTCCATTGAAATTATCCAATATGAGGAGCAGAAAGGAAAAAGAATGAAGAAAAATGAATCAACCCTCACAGACTGTGAGACACCATCAAATAACAACACAAGCATAATTGGACTCTCAGAGGGGTGGAGACAGGGAATAGGGCAGAAATAATACTTAAAGGCATAGTGGCTCCAAACTTTCCATGTTTGCTAAAAGACAGGAATCTACACATCAAAGAAACTCAATAAATTCCAAGAAGGATAAACACAAAGAGAATCATACTAAGACACATTATAATCAAACTGTCAAAAGACAACAGCAAAGAGAAAACCTTGAATGCAGCAAGAGGGAAGTGATTCATTAAGTTCAAGAGCACCTCCCTATTAAATGGTGCTGGGAAAATTGGATAGCCACAAGCAGAAGAATGAAACAGGACCCCTATCTCTCATCACACACAAAAATTAATTCAAGATGGACAAAAGGTTTAGATATAAGGCACAAAACCATAAAAATTCTAGAATATAGGAAAAATTCTTCTCGATATCCCTGTAGGCAATGTATTTATGACTAAGACCCCAGAGGTTATTACAGCAACAATAAAAATAAATAAATGGGACTTGCTTAAATTAAAAAGCTTCTGCACATCAAAGGAAATAATAAATAGAGCAAATAGACAACCTACAGATTGGTAGAAAATATTCATAAACTATACATCTGATAAAGGACTAATATCCAGAATCTACAAGGAACTGAAACAATTCAGCAACATAAAAACAAACAACCCTATTAAAAATTAGGCAAAGACATAACAGAAGCTTTTCAAAGAAGACAGACAAATGGCCAACAAACACAAGAAAAAGTGCTCAAGGTCACTAGTCATCAGGGAAATGCAAATTAAAACCATAATAAAATATCACCTTACCCTTGTCAGAATGGCTCTTATTAAACAATCCAAAAACAATATATACTGGTGTGGATGCAGAGAGCAAGGAACACTTATACACTATTGGTGGGATTGGAAATTATTATAGTGCATCCTCTATGAAAAACAGTACAGAGATTTCTCAAAGAACTGAAAGTAGATCTGCCATTCGATATAGCAATCCCACTCCTGACTGAGTATCTGCCCAAAGGAAAGAAGTCATTTTATCAAAAAGACACTTGCACTCAAATGTTTATTGTAGTACAGTTCACAATTGCAAAGATATGGAATCAACCCAAGTGCCCATCAATTCATGAGTGGATTAACAAAATGTGGTATCTGTATACCATGGAATATGACTCAGCCATGAAGAAGGATGACTTAGTGCCTTTTGCAATAATGCCTTTTGCAACAATCTGGAAGGAATTATCCTAAGTGAAGTATCTAAAGATTGGAAAACAAACACCACATGTACTCACTATTAAATTGGAACTAACTGATGAGCATGCCATGTGCACAGTGGTAAGTAAAACTCAACAGAAAGCAAGTGGGGGTAGTGGGAGGATGGGATCAGCAAAAACCTACCTAATGGGTACAATGAACACCATCTGGGTGACAGGCATACTTATAACCATGACTCAAGCATTATAAAAGCAATCCATGTAACCAAAAAATTTCTACCCCCATAATACTTTGCAATAATAAAAAAGAAAATTCAGCAATGATTTAATAATGAAAGAAAATGATGCCAAATCACAGTTAAAATAGACTATGAGATTTTATGAGTTTATTGAACTGTAGCTGAGGCAAAGATGATTTAAGGATACAGTCATGTTTTAGCAAGGCTCAATAGTTATATAAAATTATTACTACTTATTTGTTATACTTCCTAGAGGGGCAAATATGGCAATAAACAGAACAAGCAAATATATTTAAAAATATTTTCATAACATTATGTTGCCTATCAAAGCCAGAAAACTTATTTGTTACTACTTGTTTCTTTCCCCTAATTAAGAGACATGTATAAATTTGATTTAGTAATTTGAAAATAAAATTAGTATAGAGTTACCTTTTAAAATATGAAAATAGAAATTGGGCTTCAAACCTGATTATAAACCCTGATTACAATGTAGATTATGACATGCCTTGGCCCTGACAGTTGTCTTCAGGTACACTAATATATTTGTCCTTAACATTTTTATTCTCTAATAGTATATATGTGCTGTGACTCCGTTGACAGGATAAATCAAAATTCTTTTTTTTCCTTTTTTAATGGTTGGGGAATGTACAACTTGTTATGCATGATTTGTTCTTTTGTAGTTTTCATAATCCCTGATTAAAGGAAATGACTTGAATTTGAATGAAAATATAAATATATGTAAGAAGCATGTCCTTTGCAGAAAAGGTAGAAGGGCATTTCATTGTGGAAAGGAAGCAAAACTTTGACAAACCCTGGCACACTATGAATATGCTCAGCTGTTATTTAAATGTCATTTATCCAGTTGATTAGAAACTAACATGAAAATTAAATTGTAAAAACTCAACATGTAACCTAGGCCATTCCCATTCTTAAACAGCCATCTTTAATTTTTCCTTTTTCTTTTATTTTAATGTCAGTATTTCAAAGCAGAAAAGTTCAATTCATGTTACATGATAATTTATGTATTTCAGGGAACTAAATAACATAGCCTTAAGGCTGAATGAGTTTACTTTTTCAATATAAAACAGTCAAACCAATGGTACAAGTTTTCAGTGCAAATCATCCATTATCTTGTCTTTTTCTTCTTTCACAATGCTCCCCATGTCTAATTCTCTACTGAAGCCAATACTCTAAAACTAAATACTATCTTGGGCACTAACAGCCATTAAGAGAAAAAAAAAAATGCCTTGGAAGAATGACAAGGTGATTGGCTACCTCAGGTCCAAATTTTTGTCCATTGGAACCCAATTTTACCCTGCCTAGACCCTGCAATCTTGTTTCTAAAATAAACCTAAATATAGTCTCTACATTTTCAGAATCTTCAAATTTGTATTACAAGAGCTGTTTGTGGCAGCTTGCAATTTACCCAGCAATACAAAGTGTTTAAATCTATTTCCTAACATATTATTGTAATGAAATATAAAAAGGAATCAATCAATATATAACAAGTTGAACACATTATAGCCATGTTATTAAAAACAAATTCAGTAGCAATTGTAAAAAGCTTGATGAATAAACTTCCTTAATGCTGCAAATCACAAATCTGTCCTGTTTACATTGTGTCTGCCTTTTTCTTTATGATCTCCTGATTTACCAATAAAATTTAACCTAGGTTTCAATGTATTCTGCATTCCTATCATTGTTTTACTGTATTTTAGATTTAACCCAAATTATAAAATTTTAACTTGAATTTCTTAAAAACTCACTTTTTGTTTCAACTAATTTTATCCCCACCCAACATTTAATGACTATTATCTAATTAAGCAGATAGTTTTCATTATCTATTGCCTTGTTTTGCTTTTTGCTCTGACTTTTAAAAAATCCATTATTTCGGGTTGATTTTCTTGCAGCTGACATCTGGTGCTGTCAGCATATCTGGAAATGGCCCAGAAAATGTAGCTGCTAGAAACAAAAAATAGGAGCATTCTCTCCTTTGTAAAGGTTAGGTTCTGATCCTTTCCAAAGCTAACTAACCTTTCCTCTAGTTCCATTTTAATAAAGTTCTTTCATTGATGAAAATTAAATGAGCCTTTAAGTTTCTGTAACCATTGAAAAACAATGATAGGACATATATTTATTAATATTTATTTAATGTTATTAACACTAAGAACATTATAAATTGTTATATAAAATCTTCCTATATCTGCTTATTTTATATTTAATGTCTGCTAAATTATTCACAACTAATATTTCCCAATAACGTCTGACTTCAAATTCTATGAGATACTTGTGATGATAGAGATAGAAGAATATAGGATAATTTCTTGCTGTAATGACCCATCCATGACACTTCACTTCTCAATCTATAGACTGAATGAAAAATAGTCCTTTTGGGCCTTTCAGAATGATATTAAATCTATAAAAAATGGAAAAGCTTTAAAAAATACATCTTTAATTCTCAAAAATCAGCACAAACTTGAGAATCAAACTTGAGAAGCTCTATAGCTGTCAGGGATCATTTTACAAAATGTAAAGCATTGCTTCTATTTTAAAGGGAAAGCCATTTCATATAAAGAGTTGAATGATTATAAAATAACTGAAGGAGTGAGATGAGGCTCTAGATTGTTCCTGTAAGAATACTCAAAGATGTGTGTTACATCCACTATAGGAAGTTGGAATCTGAGGCCAGTACTAGAACTGATCAGTTCAAAAACATACTATGGCAGCCACAATTCAGGTATTAGAAAGCTAACACCACCACTGCTGCAACTTCCTCTTGATACCTACATAGCCATTGACTATTCATTAGGAGGCTGAATCCTGTTATCATCACAGCAATAAGCATCCTTCATTACCCATGCATGAAGCTGAAGACTAGAACATTGCAACAGAAATAAACATCTCCATGAAATGTTTTGATAGCAGCAATACACAAAATGGCAGTATGTTAGCTCTCAACTTATTTCTACCTTCTAAATCTTGTGTTCAGCTACCTAATTGGTGAGAAGTAATTAGAATCCAGAAGCTTAGCTGCAAGGGGTCTCAGAATTGTAATTCTAAGCTTTCTAATTTTAGAACTACAGAAATTCAAACTAGAAACCCAGAATGAGAACATGCAAAAGGAAAGAAATGTGTATCTAAGGTTTTAAGAAGGCAAATGATAGGTTCTCAGGTATCTTGCTGTTGCACTAATTGTTCACATATTTTTTACAACAGTACCTTACTATTAACCATGATTCATACAAAAGAACTCCTGGTTATAAAGAATGTCAATAGATATAAAAAAAAACCTTTCCATATTAGATAAACATTATGAGAACAAAACATGTGATAGCCAAGCAGAACTTGATTAACCAGTTATTTTAAACAACTTTTTTTCTGTGCTAAAAACTATATGTTTTTTTACGTAGAGTTGGGAAAAGTAAATTAGCCTTATTAAACACCAGCTATGTACCAGAAACTTTAGTAGATGCTTTCACTTAAGTTATTTCTTAGAACACTGAGACACAAGCAAGATATTTAAATAAACAAAAGAAAGATAATCATATTTATGATATGGCAGCCATTTGAGTAAAAATATAAGCATTTACAATAGCTTTTTAAAAATCACAAGTGTGAGAATTTAAAGTATTCTATTTAGATATGTATTTTGAAGGGAATGGTTAGGAATTAAATACCTAACCCCCTTTTTACCCATCTGGAATATAGGATCAATTGACAGAAATAGGAGTAAGCAAGGCAGATAGAGACCAAATATATCTTTATCACTAAAACTGTTTTTGGTGAACATGATTCAGTTATGAGGGCCAAATGAGGTTTCTAGTCTTTCCTGCTCCACAAATTTAGAGCTATGGCAGCCATTCAAATGGAAAATTTGAGTCTTCAGAGAAGTCATACTCACCCAGAACTCACATTTTTCTGGTGTGGAAGGAAAAAAATGATAGATAGAACTTCCAATGGTAACAACTATTATCACCACCAATGAAATTTGAGATCCAATAGTGTCAACCTCCAAATACATACCTCAAAATTTCTCCTGACTGACTAAAGCTTGGGGCAAAGGAAGCTAACAGGTACTCTAGAGAAGTTCCAGTTAAAAGTTCCTCCTTTGTTCTATGTGTCTACCAGTACCAATGCTCTTTTGGTTACTATAACCTTGTAGGATAAGTTGAAGCCTGACAATGTGATGTCTTCAGATACGTTCTTTTTGCTTAAGACTTTATGGCTATTTGAGCTCTCTATTGATTCCCAATGAAGCTTAAAGTTATTTTTTTGGCTGGGCACGGTGGCTCACGCCTGTAATTCTAGCACTCTGGGAGGCCGAGGTGGGAGGATCACTTGAGCTCAGGAGTTTGAGACCAGCCTGAGCAAGAGCGAGACCGCGTCTCTACTAAAAAAAAATAGAAAGAAATTGGCTGGACAACTAAAAATATATAGAAAAAATTAGCCAGGCATGGTGGCACATGCCTGTAGTCCCAGCTACCTGGGAGGCTGAAGCAGGAGGATTGCTTGAGCCCAGGAGTTTGAGGTTGTTGTGAGTTGGGCTGATGCCACGGCACTCTAGCCCAGGCAACAGAGAGAGACTCTGTCTCTCTCTCTCTCTCTCTCTCTCTCTCTCTCTCTATATATATATATATATACACACACACACACACACACACACACACACACACATATATATATATACACACATTATTTTTTTTCTAGTGAAATATGACATTGGTATTTTGATGGAGGTTGCATTGAACCTATAAATCACTTTGGGAAATATGGCCATTTTAATCATGTTGATTCTTTCAATGCATGAGCATGGGGTGTTTTTCCATTTGTTTGTGTCATCTGTGATTTCTTTCATCTCTGTTTTGTAGTTCTCCTTGCAGAGATCTTTCACCTCCTTGGTTAAGTATATTCCTAGGTATTTTATTTTTATTGTTGTTATTGTAAATGGTATTGTGTCCTTGGTTTGACTCTCAACTTGATTGTTATTAGTATATAGACATGCTGCTGATTTGTGTACATTGATTTTGTAACCTGAGATTTGCCGAATTTGTTTATCTAGGAGTTTTTTGGTAGAGTCTTTAGGGTTTTCTAGATACAAGATTATATCATTAGCAAATAGGGATACTGTTGCCTCTTCTTTCTCAACTTGGATACCCTTTGTTTCTTTCTTTTGACAGATTTCTCTGGCTAGGACTTCCAGTAATTTGTTGCAGAGAAGTGGTGACAGTGGGCACCCTTGTCTTGTTCCAGTTCTTAGGGGGAATGCTTTCAACATTTCCCCACTCAGTATGATGTTGGCTGTGAGTTTGTCATATATGGCTTTTATAATTGTGAGCCGTATTTCTCCTATGTCTAGTTTGTTGAGGCATGCTGGATGAAATCATGCTGGATTTTATCCAATGCTTTCTCCGCATCTATTGAGATGATCATATGATCTTTGTTTTTGCTTCTGTTTATGTGGTGAATCACATTGATTTACATATCTTGAACCATCCTTGCATCCCTGGGATAAAACCCATAGTTTTGATCACAGTGAATTATCTTCAGAAGGTGCTATTTAATTCAGTTTGTTAGTATTGTATTGAGGATGTTTGCATCTATGTTCATAAGGAATATCAGTCTGTAGTTTTATTTTTTTGTTCTATCCATTCCTGGCTTTTGTATGAGGGTGATACTGGCTTTATCAAATAACTTAGGAAGAATTCTCTCCTTTTCAATATTATGGAATAATTTTGGTAAGATAGATAGTGGTTTGTCTTTGTAGGTATGGCAAACACAAATGCAGTAATTGCAAAGATGTGGAATCAACCAAAGTGCTCAATAATTCATGAATGGATAAAGAAAATATTACGTGTATACATATATACATATATGTGTATATATGTATATAAATGCACACACACACACATACACACACACACATACACACCAGGTAGTACTACTCATCCATAAAGAGGAATGAAATAATGTCTTTTGCAGCAATTGGATGGAACTAGAGAACATTATCCTAAGTGCAGTATCTCAGGGTGGAAAAACAAACATTGTATTTACTCACTAATAATTGGGAGGTAAATTATGGGCACACACGGGCACAAGGAGATGTAAAGGACTTTGGAAACCAAGAAGAGGGGGAGGGTAAGAAGAGAATGAAGGGTAAAAACTTCCCTATCAGGTAAAATGAACACTATTCTGGTGTTAGATGGGCACACTAAAAGCTCCAACTTAAGCATTATACAAGCTATAATGTAATAAAAACATTTGTATGCCCTTAATATTTTGAAATAAAAAAAGTAAATGAAAGTTCCTGCCTCTGGAAACAGAAGAAATGGGAGATAATTTTTCCCTCCAGAAACAAGTCTGTATTTATAGTGCATAGTATATCCAATATTAAATCAACATGAATTTTAGAAGGCATTAAGGAAATGGCCCATCCCAGAAAGTTGCGTTCAACTCTGTTAGAAATTTAAGAAAATACTAAAGATGTTATAAAAATTGACAATTTACTTAGAGCAGTTATTTTTTGTTGTTGTTTTTAGTCTCTAAGTGTCTTCTGAAATATTAAATTTGAAATCTTTTATTCCAGCCTCATTTTTCTGAGCATCAGAACATTATTCAGCCAATTCCTAAAGATAAATTAAGAATAATTAAGTAATAGATGTCTTATCTTTGATTAGGCAATATGCATTTCTGAAAACTGCTAGATTAGGTGACACCCAACTCAGCTGGCCTTTCCTTAACTTGGAAATACAGGTCTTTAGAAATAGCTGCACACTTGGCATACTTGAATTTTCACTCTACTATGGTAGGTTTTGAAAACAGCAGTAAAAATGGTACTAAGATTTATGTGTTATAGTTTGTTCGTAAAATGGAAAAAACGAGTATAGAGAAATCAATCATGAGGTAAGAGAGAAATAAAATGAAGGTGATTTCAATTCAAAGTGGCTATATTAAGTGGAATATGGACTATGAGAGTTATAGTTTTCTCTTTTAAAAATGTCAATTAACTGTTTACAGAAAGAAGGCTAGAGTGTATAGAAAACAATTTACAAATAAGACAACCAAGTGTATATCAAATGGTATAATTTAAACCATGAACTATGTGAACTACTTTGAGAAAGGGGAAGCCAATGAGAAATAAAATAATGCTAGATTATAATGGAGATTATTTAATGAATGCCTACTATGCTGCATGCTTTTCATACTTTATCCTGTCATTAAAACTGCATTTTTAATTTTCATGATAATGCTAAAGGGAAGTAGTTTTCCTATCTGCATTTTTCAGTTGAGGAAACACATCAGAAATTTTAAATGAATTGAGAGATAATATAGAGTGGCAATTAAGATCTCAGCCCTTGGAGCCAGACTGCCTGGATCCACGTCCCAGATTTGTCATTTATTAATTGTGTCATTTTGGAAAATTGGTTTACCTGTTTAGGCTGCAGTTTCCTCATTTGTACAAAGGGATCATAATCAGAGTATATCAACAACTTTTATGAGGATTAAGTGGTATAAGCCTTAGTATCTAGCAATTGGTAACTCCACAACAAATATTTTATTGTTATTATTATTTATTATTATCAGGGCTCATGCAGCAAATAAATATTGAGGCATGGATTGAAGCCAAAATCTGTATCTGCAAAATTGCTAATGCCCACAATGCTGTTATACAAAGCTGTTTCAGTGTATGCTTCATTGTAGATGATAAACAAATGCTTCTTGAACTGGATTAAACTCAGGAGTCACAGAGAACCTCAGATGGATGAGTCATTCCATTTCAGCGCCTTTCCATACATTGTGAACAATAGTGGAGGACATTCTCCCCATTAGGGTGTCTTGCTCTGATGAGCAGCAGTTTTCTTGAGTTTCATCATCTGCCACAAAATATATAACCCATGTATGAGGGCAAAGAGGGCACAGAAGAATAATATCTTATTTGCAGCAAATCCATGGGCCATTTTCTTCCATCATGAAATCTATATCAGTTTCTGTGGAAAAGTATCTGTTACAAAACTTAGTTATATCCAATAGTGCATTTTAGGCACTTTGGGGTCCTTTTAAAAAAAATATAAAGCTTTGTTAAGCATGCCTCTCTTTTATCCCTAAGTTTTGCCTAGAGACTGGTTTATATTGAACCTGTTATATTTACTTCTTTAAACGCTGCAGCTCTATTAATATGTCTAACATTCTCACTGATACACCACCATAGGCTCACAGAACTTTGAAGAAAAATGCCAAAGAGATGACTTCAGCTTAGGTAATGGCTCTTGGACATTGTCACTCTGTGACTTCAACCATATGTTTGACCTCCAGCTGTTGGGTTCTTCATCAATAACTGGATGTCTCTGTTGCTCAAAGTCAGTAACTCTTTTGTATTGAATTAAACCATAGATGTATATTTGGTCAAATTATTAATTGCTGTGATTATTTTACACTACTACCTAATGACACTAATGCTTTTTAATCCACAAATATTTTTTGAACGCCCACTTTGTAGAAGATACTGAGTTAGGCATAGATTAATTTAAGATCCTACTCCTAGACTAATGCAATCACAATAGAAGGGGAGACTAAGAAAATAGATTTGATATTTGACTTTGCATCATAAATAGCATGCATAGAACCTTTTCAGCAAGTATTAATTTACTATGAGCTTCAGTATAAGAATGACCTGAGAAAAGTACAGAATATTTTCAGGAAATGCCAAGAGGTATAAATAAAATATTGGTGTAAAAGAGAACACTGGAAAGACAATCTGGTGCCAAGTTATAAAGGGCTAATCTAAAGAAATTGCTAGGAAGAGTTATCAAAAGTTGTCCTAGAAAATTCAAAAAGATGAGAGCAGGGTTTTTTAAAATTTAGTGGTAGCAACACTTATCTGCTCTTCATGGATTTACCATTCCGTAAATGTTGAATAAGCACCTACTAAGTAATGGGTATGTAATGACAAATATAATAGACTTGACTCTGGACTTGTGGAATTTATAATCTAAGGCAGATAAGAAAAAGAAGCAAGATACAGCAGAGAAATTTTATTTCATTTGCAAGTTGAATATCATTTTTTTACTCCTTTGTATGTCTAGTCATCAAAAATTTAGAAGTAACGTTTTAATTTTAAGGCTATGAAATATTATGAGAATATTTCTTAGTTAAATTCTTCATGATAGATGCCGAGAAGTAAGCCTTGGAGGAATCTGAACAATATTTTAAGAAATGGTTAGTTTTGGATGTGGTCCTCCTGCATGGTGTCAGATGGGACAGGAGTCCCTGGTTTATAGTTTATAGTGCCCTGGGCAGCTGGATGGCATCCCTTTGCTCCCCTCAGCCTCATTCAGTCGTAGGTATCAGAGACCTTCGTTATGAAATCTCAGCCCTCCTGGTGGCAGGATCAAAGTTAACCAAATTAATGCTCTGTTTGGAATCTCATGCACCATTTGCATGTATTATATTCATTTTGAAATTTAGTTTTATAACCACACCAGTAAGTACTAGATAGGATTCTTGGAGCAAAATACTTGTTTCCTAGCTCTGGATTTTCATACAGTCTCCTGCTAAGATGAGAGCCGTACCAGAAACTTCAGTCCCCTCTCTAAGACACTGACCACCATTGAAGGCCTTACCAGCTGACTTACAACATTTATATATTTTTTTCCTAAATGGCCAGTTATGGTTGTGCATCTACTTCAACTTGGGAGAACTAAAAACTGAAGCAATCCCAGATACCTATGAGTCTTCATCTTCATTGAAAGAGATTCTCTTTCAATGTCCCCATCCCACAGATGAGGCCCTTTGGTTATGGATTCCACTCCTGTCTATAAACTCTACTTATTTGGGTATTTCAATGTGAACTCCTGTCCACATCCTGTAGGATACTCTATTCCTGGTTAGTGATCCTAGCACCAATTCTACCAGTCATCACTTGATTACCAATAAAATCCTAGCATGCCCTCGAACTTTTATAGAGGGATCTGAACGGTCAAAAAATTGACTTGGGCATAGGAAATCGGTCAGGAAATTTGTGGATTCTTACATCAACCTTTGAGACACTTCAAAAATCCAGGGAGAATAATTAACACTGTTGAATATTATGACTGTGCTGTTTACTATACTGTATGATTGGCTTGCATAACCTCTTTTACTTGTCTCAGATTTTTTTGAAAGGCAGATAAGCAAATATAAAACAATAAAATTATCACAGGCACTCGAAGCAACTTTTGAAGGTTATCTATTCCTTTTTACTTTACCTTTGGATTATTGCTGAAGCCATTTAAAAAAATATAGTTTATTTGAATCACTGCAAAGTCTGATGTTTGAGCATAGAGTTTAAAAGTAAGCTATTTCAAATGAGTAACCGTGTGATGTTTTGACCATAATTCCTTTTTGAAATTACTGCATTTGGTTCATTACCAGCGGATTTCAATTGACACTGTTTAAAAATTCAATTTTATATAAGAATATATATAATTCATGGAGATTTAATTTTGAAGCTGTTATTTTCTCTGTTCAAGTCTCAAGGTTAAAGCTGCTGTTCCCAGGCAGTCTGATTCAATGAGTGCTGCTGTGTATAGTGTATGGTACGCAGTAGACCAATAAAAACAATCTGATTGATCTATCTCGTTATGGACTTGATGGCTTCCAAAGCACTAGCTATAAAATAAGCTAACTGGAAAATCAAAGCTTTAGTGACCTCAGAGGACTCTTCATCACATAGTGCAGTTTAAATCATGTTGCTTTAAATTTAGATATCACATGCACAACACATTTTATATAACAAACCAGCAAAAACTTGTAAACAGCTTTTTATTTTCCATCTTTCCAGGCTGGAACACTCGGACTAGTGGATAGCTTTCCAAGTACTAAGCCTCTCTAAATGTTTAAACTTGTATTTTGGCTGGATTTTCAGATTTTTGAACCTTCTTTCCCAGTGCCTATACTCTTCTCTAAATCTTTCATTCCAAAGGGAGCCACTAGTCCTCTTTACGTACCTAGTACCTCTATCTTCCTAGTCAATATATTTATATGTAAAAAATGATTTCTTTAATTCCAAGGTTTCAACTTGGCAAAAATGATTGACATATTTTTTTAGTTGTTGTGGAATATCTACAGGATAGTGGAATAAAAAGAACAGTTTAGTGTGGTGAGATGGCTGTGGTTAGTTGATTTCATTTTCAGGAAAGGTAGTTATTATTTCAATAACAGAAGATAGTTATTAAGTTCTTAGAAAGTTGTGTCCACTTGCTCCTACCAGATAAAGCTGTAAAATTTGCATCATTGTTTCTTAGCATCCAATTTTTCATGTTTCTCCTTTCTTCTTCATAGAATCCTAAATTTCATCCCTTTCTGCAGATATCCAGGATCCTAATACTACCTTCTAGATATCTAACAATTGCCTTTACCTATGTATCAACAACTTGGTAAATTCCCTATGCTCAATGACTTTCTTACTCTTCTCTCTTTTTTTTCCCAAAATTTCTCTGTTATGTATGCATATTTAAAGATCACTTTCTCTACTAGAAAACCATGGAACTGAGTGAAATGAGATAAAAATGAATAGTGATGACATTTATTCATTCATTTATTTAAAAATAATGTATTACCAATCATACAAGGCATTGGGCTATAGAAATAAAAGACACGATTTATACCTCAGGGAATTATTAATGTTAAGAGGAATATTTTTAAAAAGCATATAACAATATAGAAGGTATCAGTGTCTATAATAGAGGAAGGCACAGATTACTAAGGCACTAATACACACCCGACATCAGTGGGGGGTTTCTAGGATATCGACAACATAGACTTTGACAGTCTTGAAGGACAAAGGGTGACAAAGAGGAAGAAAGATATTCTTCCCAGAGCGACCCCATGAAATAGGCATGGTTGATGAGAGAATGATGTTGGCTTGGGATCTGCAAAATATTCAATATTACCTAAGAGTATAATATGAGAGATATGTGTGAAATGAGAGCTGGAGAAGTTTCCAAAGGATAAAGCATGCAGAACCTCATATGCTGTTCAAGTTTGGAATGTAATCAGCACTGAATAAGGAGTCAGATTAAATTTAAATTCTGCCTTTGTTACTTACTGGCTATGACCTTTGGGCAACTTACTTAACCTCTCTGTGCATTAGTTACCTTATCTGTAAAGTAGACATAACAACAGAACCTACCTATTATGTTTTATATAAGGATCAAATGGGTTAATATATATGTAGCTTTAAGATCAGAATCTGTCCTGTAGCAAACACTCAATAATCACCATCATCACAATTATTATTACTATTACTATATTAATCATCTTGGCAATGAAGGTACGTTGAAGGGAGTTGCCCCAATAAAGCGTGTGTTAAGCATGAGTCCCTCTTGATCAAATGTGTATTTTTGAAAGTTCCAGAGGTTCTTTTTGGAAGTGTAACCAAAATGAATGTGGCACAGCTGAGACTTGATGCAGAAAAATAAGAGATATTTGCAGTATATCAGTTGAGAGATGAAGAGAGAGAAGAAACCAATAGTATTACAATGAGGTGAAAGGAAAAAGCTGAATTAAAGTGACTTTAATGAGGAAATTTCATTTGAATTGGTTATTGATTAAGTACCTAGAGTAACCAAGGCAACCTACAAGGTTGCTAAGTGCATGGTGGTATCTTTCACTAAATCAGAGACTATAGGAAAGAGCCAGTATGAAGAAGATGGCGAGTTGTGTCTATGCATGTGTATAGAGACTCCTAGACTATGGGTTTGAGCTCAGAAGAGATCCTGGAGAGTCATCAGTGCATATAAGTGTTAGATAAGATTATGGGGGTGGGTTATCAAAGGAATATGTGTACTGTAAAAGAAGTAGAGGGTCATAGAGGGAATTATGTGGAAATATCAGCAATTAAGGAGAAATAAATAATAAAACTATTATAGTGTTAGACACATCCTCTAAAGGGACACGAAGAGAAGAAAGCACTAGATTCACCTTAAAATGTGAATCAGAAAACCTGACGGGCTTTGATCAGGACACATATGACAATAGCTTTTGTGGTAAATGACATAAAATCCAAATTTCTTATGTGACCTTGCTGTTACATGCTATTATGCTTCTTGATCACATTGCTTCAGTCCCACAATTATTTCCCCTTTTCAAACACATCAAAGCTCATTCACTGCTCAGGGCATTTGAATTTGTTGCTCATTTTTCCACCAATGCCTTCTACTAGACTTTCATGCGACATTTCTAAACTCAAATAGAACCTTCACAAAAAGGCCTTCTCTAACCTACCTATCTAATATAATCTCTACCTCACAGAGCCTCTCCCAGTTACTCTCTGTCAAACTTCGTTGCTGTCTTATCATCATATCGTTTAACACTCCTTGATACTATCTTGTTTGTTCATCAATTACTTCTTTGTCACCTGTTTCCTACACTTGAATACAATTTTTATAATAATATGGACTTGCTCATCTGCTGTTACAAAGTACCTGGTACTCACACAAACTTACTACATATTCGATGAGTAAATGGATGTGTGCAGTAGTGAGGAAGGATGCAGTAGGTGGAGGAGGAATCAGGAGAAAGTTAGATTACAACATTCAGAAGGAAGACTAATGGTGTCAAAAACATAAAAAAGAATAGTTTTATTGAATTTAACAAAAGGAGGTCATAGATGACACTGATAGGATTAGTTTATGTAGAATATAATAGGCAGAATTTAAATACATAGACTTGAGAAATGAAAGAAAGATGAATGAAAAAAGCAAATGAACTCTATTCTTTGAAGAAATTAGTCTGTACAGAAAGAAAGGAGATAAAGCACTATCAAGAAAAGTTGATTTTTAAAAGTAAATACAAATGGGCAAACAAGCAAAAAAAAAAGCAGACAAATATTATAGTGTTAGAGGCACATTCTGAAAATGTATAATAAGGTCAGTGTCTATTTTTTTTTTTTTGAAACTTTTCAAACTTAAAAAGTTGCAAGAACATTTCAAAGAACTCCTATACATTCTTCATTTAAAGACCTTATTTGTGTTTCAGCAATTATCTCACATAGTCTTTATGGCTAAGGGATACGATCCAGGATCTCATACCTAGTTGTCTCGTAATGCCAGACTTCTGCAATGTAAAACAGTTCCTTGATCTTGCCTTGAATTTTATCACTTTGATATTTCTGAATATTTCATGCCAGTAATTTTTTAGAATGACTCTCAAATTGTTTCGTCCCATGTTTTTTCATGACTAGACCCAGGCAATGCTGTTCTGGCTGGATTATTGCAGAACTGATTCTGTTTTTCTCGTTGCCTCCTATTGAATGAGACATGATGTTGATTTGTCCCATACTGGTGGTTTTATTTTCAATCATTTGATTTTATAACTGTAAAATCACTTTTTACTCACTATTGTCTCATGTTTAATTAATAAACATTTTGTGGGTGGGAACTTTGATATTTTATAAAATTCTGTTTTTCTTCTCACTTTAACCCACACTAGTTTTAAAATCTTCCTTTTTCATTTGTTAGCTCTCATTCTACTGTAAGGAGAGTTAACTCTTTCCTCCGTATCTTTTTTTTCTCTCTCTCTTTCATTTTTCTTTCTCCTTCTTTCTTTATTTCATCAATATAAATGCATGGTTTGCTATTTTATTCATTTCATCATTAACTGTTACTATCATTTATTTCAATGCTTAAATTGTCATAGATTTGGAGAATGATTTTTTAATTAGAAATTAGAAATAATTTTGAATATTTTGTGTTTTGAGAAAATGAGCTAGGAAAGCAGTGGCTTGCAACTTTAGCTGCACATTGAAATCACCTGTTCAAATGTCCTGATGCCCTGACCACACCTCATATCAACTTTATCAGAATCTTTAGATTTGAACCCCAGCAATAAATATTTGTTTAAGCTCACCAAATGATTTTAATGTAAAGTCAAGTTTAAGAACCACTGTAGGAGAGAGAATGACATGTTAGGAATTCAATACAGATAAGAGAAAAATAAAATGTTCATAAAGATAGAAGAAAATTAAATTCATGGAACTGGAGGAGAAATTTGCCCTGGATACTATAAGGACATAAATATAAGAGCAGGTTCTGATTTATTTTGAGGAGAGGAGGATTAGAAATTGAAGGAATTCACACCTAGTAGCTCCTATTTTCTTATGAAGGAACAGGTGAGGTTATATGTTGAGATTTAGAGTAAAGGGTGGTGGATACTGGAAAGGCTTGAAATAGCTGTTACAGAAAATAATGCCATTAAACAACATTGCATCCTTGTAAATAGATTGAAGGCCTTGTTTTCAAGCTAACACAAAATTATTGGTACCTTTTCCCTGAACATGGTTTTAATCAAGTAGATGCAGAATAATAAGAGGTTCAGAAACCAAAGGCTAGATTGGATTAACAAGGCTAGGATTCAAGGAAAACAATCGAATATAGGAAGAGTCAATTGTAGAAAATAAGTGTATTAAAGACTGGCGAGCATCTTCTACATTTTTAAAAAATATTATAAAGTATCAGTAATTAAATTTGTTTTTATTTTTAATATAACCACATTATGGGGGTACAAATGTTTAGGTTACGTATATTGCCTTTGCCCCACCCAAGTCAGAGCTTCAAGTGTGTCCATGCCCCAGATGGTGCTCACCGCACCCATATACCCATCCCCTCCCCCCCGATCTGCCTGACACCTGATGAATGTTATTACTGTATGTGCACTTAAGTGTTGATCAGTTAATACCAATTTGATGGTGAGTACATGTGGTGCTTGTTTTTCCATTCTTGGGATACTTCACTTAGTAGAATGGGTTCCAGCTCTAGCCAGGATAATACAAGAGGTGCTATATCACCATTGTTTTTTGTGGCTGAGTAGAACTCCATGGTATACATATAACACATTTTATTAATCCACTCTTGGATTGATGGGCACTTGGGTTGTTTCCACATCTTTGCAATTGTGAATTGTGCTGCTATAAACATTCAGGTGCAGGCGTCATTTTTATAGAATGTCTTTTGTTCTTTTGGGTAGATGCCCAGTGATGGGATTGCATGTTACACATCTGATAAAGGGCTGATAACTAGAATATATAAGAACTCAGGAAAATCAGCAAGAAAATATCAAACAACCCTATCAAAAACTAGGCAAAAGACATGAATGAAACTTTTCAAAAGAAGATAGGCTAATGGCCAAAAAATATATGAAAAAATGCTCAACATCTCTAATCATCAGGGAAATGCAAATTAAAACCACAATGAGATATCACTTATCTCCGTGAGGATGGCCTTTATCAAAAAGTCCCAAAACAATAAATGTTGGCATGGATGCGGAGAGATAGGAACACTCATACACTGCTGGTGGGACTGCAAACTAGTGCAACCTCTGTGGAAAGTAATATGGAAATACCTCAAAGAATTACAAGTAGAACTGCTATTTGGTGAGCATCTTCTAAATGTCTTTCAACAAGAATGATTAGATTTTCAGGCATTGTGACAGAATCTGTATTTTGAGGCACAAGAATTATTTTCAGCAGTTTTAAGTCACCTTTTTGTTTGTTAGGTTAAAATTGGGATGAAAATAGGTAGATATTATCCCATTTTGCATGTATGGTACTCAAAGACCTGCCACACTTAGAACGTCTGAGTTATGCCACAGGTTTTTACCTAGGCTTCTGTCTCTATGATTTATGATTTCATGTTTTTGATTTCTAAGATTTCTTACCTTTATCTTTTTACGGTTGTGGCTGGCCTTGATCCTGGTTGCTCTGCTTTTTAACTTCAGTGCATTCTTGTCTTTGTTTTCAACATGATTAGATAAACACCACCTACATCCTTCCTGGTAAGCAAACTACATGGATAGACTCTTTGGGGAAAACTACCATGCAACTAGCTCTAATATCAATTCAGCTGAATATTCTCTCTAATTTACTTTCCTTTTTTTGTTTTATTGAGCTTATCACTTAAAGACTAATTTTATTTTTCTTAGGTAGAAAGTAAATATTTTAGTCAAATCTACATCACAGTTTGATACTGATTATAAGTATAAAGTTTCAAGTATAGCCATCCCACTAAAGCTTTTAACTATTCTTTTTGTTATTTTTATTATGTGTAGCTGTCTTATAAAAGATGTCCATTCTATTGTGGCAAAATAGACATAATTATTTTATGGTAAAACCAAAACCACATGTAAGCTTTTTTTAAAAAAAAACTTTTGAAACAATTGATGAACATAAAATAAATTGTAGGAAGACAATGAATAATCACATATACAGCCTGATGATTAAGATCGATATTGTAGGATACTTCTTAAACTCAGCATGAAAGAATGTGATGAAAAATTACTGATGGTAATAATAAAGCCATGCTATTACTACTGAAGGCAGTTATATTGCTCTACACTATACACAGTTCTGGCTGCCTTGACTTGAAAGGGCAAGAACACAAAACAAGCTTGTCTCTTGAGAGTATAAAAGATGGAGAAATGGAGAAAGACATGAGCAACCAGGATAGATCCTGTCTAATTATCCAACTTTATTGTATAACCAAAGCAGCTGGTTGGCCCAAGGCAAAGAGTCCAGAGAACATAGCAAGCTCAGGTGTGATTCAAGCAAGAAGTCCAACATGCTGATTAGGGTACAACAGGAAAAAGTTATAGTCAGCGGAACAATTCAGAAACCAGCAGGCAAATAAACTTGGGAAGCTCTGGCAATTTGACACAACTATCTGTCCATTCTCCCATCAGTGGACAGGCAGCAGTTGCTTTGAAGAAAAAAAGTGAAGAAGCTTGTAGAGTTACCAGATCTCTAGACTTAACGTTTTCCTTTAGTGCCTGATCACTTCCAATTGAAAACAGTGAATTTTAGTTCAGATGGGAATGTCAAAGACCTCATGCTATGTTCAGAAAACTTTAGATTGTGAGATAATTATAAGAGTAGCCCTATCTTCTCTGTTAATGCTGTCAGTAGTGATCATGGTTTTAGTGTCACACAGGGCAAACCCAAGTTCCAACTGTCAACTATTGAGCTGAATACAGAATTTCTAAGAAGATTTCAGAAGTCAACGAACCTTTCAAAAGAAATCTCTTCAGAATAGGTATTAAAAATTTTCTACCTGCCAAAATCGAAATTATGGATGGATGCCTGATACGATCTACTTTTGTATTTGACTGTCATTCATGACTGCTGCTTAAAGTTGGAGTTTCTGAGCACATAATTAATTACCTGAACTAGAATTCAGGACTAAAGTTTCACTGCTGTATGGTGCTTTGTACTGTGGAAAATAATTAATTGTTCTAATAATATCCTGAATTTTAAAAATTAATTGTTCTAGGCAGGAATTAAAGACTTATTAATAACTCTCTCTAATCTTGTCTATCTCCTTCCCTCCTCCCTCCCACCCACTTTACAAACATGCACTCACAATCCCGAAGCATCGTACCTTGAAACTAACATTCAAAACAACACATATTCTAGTTACTCAGTTGTTTTAGTAATTTCCATCAATATTTTCTTTTTCATAAATTAATATATGGTTAGTTTTAATAGTGATAAAAAAGATTGGCACTGTTTTATGAATAATTTTTTTTCAGTCTTGATAACTTGATTTAAATTGTGAGTCTATCTCAAAAAAAAAAAAGAGAAGGATATAACATTCTCAGATTATTTGCCTTAATCGAGGTGTTAGCATCTAAGATTCTGCCTCAAAACCACAGGAATTTATTGACATTTATATATCCACAAGCTTTGGAAATATTCATATTAAAAAATAGTATTCTTAATGAAAGCGTAATTTCCTGAAGTGCATCTTTTAATCTAAACAAAGATCATCAATGAGTAGAAAATGTAACTATTGATATTTTCAGGTTAATTTTTTGAAACAAGTTTTTAAAAATATGATATCATTTTTCTATTCTTCTAAATTTTGACTCCTTTCCTTGATATTTTATCTATCAAATATCAAATGGCGTTATCTCAGGAAAATTATAACTGCTGTTGGCAATAACCCAAACTCACTGTGTTTTGTAATTTTATTTTCTGAGCATATCTGAGTAGTAATTGGGAAGGTAAAAGCTTCAGTTATTTTGTAATTATTTTCTGTAATTGTGAAGCAATTACTGCCAATGGCTACTCAAAAATACTATTTTATCATATTATTACAAATACTAAAATCCTAAGAAATAGTGGGTAGGGCATTTTCCCCTGCTGATGGATTTAGTCATACTTAAACAAACATTTTGAAGAAAATATCTTGTTCTGTTGCCCAACTTTTTCTCTTTATAACCTTTCAATTCAATGGACTTCATAGGTTGTTGAATTCTTTGATCAGTAACATCAATAATGGACAGGGAAAATTTTCGCCTTCTAAAATGTACCAGATCTTATAATAACAGCTAATACCGACGTATCACTTACTATGATATCAGTAAGTGTTCTAAGTATTTGATGCACATTAATGTTAACTCATGCAATCCTCACTAAATCACAATAAAATATATGCTATTATTGTCTCAATTTTAAAAATAAACTGAAGACTAGAGAGGATAAGAAACTGGAATTTCCCTGGTCACAGGGCCCAGGCTATTTTATATTCTATTCGTCAATGGGCTATATGTTGAATAAGATTAACTGATATTGAAATATCATCTTATATTATGATTCCACAATGTGAGAGGTACACTTGATTTTGATTAATTGCCATTTAATGACATATAACTTGGGTGCGGAACTTTGAATTGGTACTGCAAGTCTTAACCGATGTATAATATTCATACTCATTTAATGCGAAGTGTGCACAACTTTCTTAGGAGTCTTCTTCTCCCTCCCCTCTCTTCAATCCAGCAATTGCTATAAACTGAACTCCTCATCCCAGCTAGAACAGATAATAGTTGATTTAAACTCAGCATATGGAGAATGAGGCCTTTATCTAGTATCCAAGATTGGTTCCCACAAAGAATAAAATGAGCTAACAGCTTCACAATGATAGAAGACTTTTGAATAAAGGCAGCAGCATGTACAGCTGTAGCTAATTACAAATTTGGGCTTCACTTTTGTTAACAGCAGACAAATGTTTGCATACCAAGCATTTGTTGTAAATAAATAGCTTTAATAAGTGGGAAAAAAGACAGTAAGCAATACAATGCCAGGGGTAATTACAGCTATGTTTGCAAAAGCCACGAATGCAGTTTATAATTATCTTAATATGAAAAATGGAGATTATCTCATATTTTACACCCTTTATTAGGAATAATTCTAACATTTGAGTATTCTAGTATTTGAACAGTTGTCTGATTTTGACTTAATTTTCTTGATATGCTACTTTATGTAACACATAGAAATACAAAATAATACAGCTTCAATACAAAAATCCTTATCTATTAAATAAGATATTTCAAAGCACACTTGATCATATATTTATGGCTTATAGTTTAGTAATGATTTATCCACTGAAGTAAGGGTAGTATTAAAAGGCTATTGAGAGGAGACATAGTTCATTTCAAATAAGACTACATGCAAACCATCTCCTCCACACCACTCCTCTCCCAAATAAAGACAGCAATACTTTTGGTTCTGCCATGATAGCAGCAGTATAGAGCTATTGCATTACATTACCAGAATGATAGGGAAACGAAAAACAACCGCAATAACGATGGAGGCACATAAAGGGATTCCATAATCCTCTGAATTATCTTCTGTCCTGAGATTTGAATAAGAATTAATACTTCTGTATTAATACTTCTGAGAATTATATAATATGTTGACCATCCTACAATAGTAATAATTACTTAACTGAATTTGATAATCTGGTAAACAAAGAAAAAACAAACAAATTCAAAATTGTGGGTAAGAAGCCTATGAGTGTCCACATAAAAACCTGCACACAAATGTTTATAGCAACTTTATTCATAATTGCCAAAACTTGGAAGCAACCAACATGTTTCTCAGCAAGTAAATGCATAGAGAAATTGTGGTACATACTTACAATGGAATATTATTGAATGATAAAAAGAAATGAGCTTAGCAATGAGATATCACTTATCTCCAGTGAGACGGGCCTTTATCAAAAAGTCCCAAAACAATAAATGTTGACGTGGATGTGGAGAGATAGGAACACTCATACACTGCTAGTGGGACTTCAAACTAGTGCAACCTCTGTGGAAAGCAATATGGAGATACCTTAAAGAGATACAAGTAGAATTACCATTTGATCCAGCAATCCCATTACTGGGCATCTACCCAAAAGAACAAAAGACACTCTATGAAAAAGATGCCTGCACCTGAATGTTTATAGCAGCACAATTCACAATTGCAAAGATGTGGAAACAACCCAAGTGTCCATCAATACATGAGTGGATTAATAAAATGTGGTATGTGTATACCATGGAGTACTATGCAGCTTTAAGAAACAATGGTGATATAGCACCTCTTGTATTCTCCTGGATAGAGCTGGAACACATTCTACTAAGTGAAGTATCCCAAGAATGGAAAAACAAGCACCACATGTACTCACCATCAAATTGGTATTAACTGATGAACACACAAGTGCACATATAAGAATAACATTTATTGGATGTCGGGCAGGGGGAGGGGGAGTGGGAGGGGGAGGAGGGGATGGGTATATGCATACACAAAGAGTGCGATGCGCATCATCCAGGGGATGGACACGCTTGAAGCTCGGACTTGGTGGGGGAGCAAGGGCAACATACGTAACCTAAACATCTGTACCCCCATAATATGCTGAAATAAACAAACAAAAAGACTTACCACTTAAAAAAAAAAAAGAAAAGAAATGAGCCATCTAGCCACAAAAAAGACATGGCAGAACCTGACATGAATATTGCCATCTGAGGAAGCCAATCTGAAATGGTGACATACCGTATCATTCCAACAATATAACATTTTGGAAAAGGCAAAACTACGGGGATAGTAAAAAGGTCAGTGGTTGCCAGGGGTTCAGGGACAGGGAGAGGTGAGTGGAATAAGTACAGGGGATTTTTCAGATAGTGAAACTATTCTTGCATTATACTGTAATGTCAGATACATGTCTTTATAAATATGTCAAAACTCTATGGAATGTTCAACATGAAGAGTGAATTCTAACGTAAACCATGGGTCTTAGTTAATAATAGATTATTGATCTTGGTTCATGAATTGTAACAAGTGTACCACACAAATGCAAAATATTAACAGAAGAACCTGTGCTGGAGGGGTGAGGCAGTATATGGGAACTCTATGTCTTTCCACTTAATTTTTCTGTAAACCTAATACTGCTCTAAAATAATAAAGCCTATTAAATTTTTAAAAAGCCTATGATTAATATTAAATAAAAAAAATGGGAAGGGAGTTTTTTTCTTAAAACTCAGTAACAGAAAGTCTTAAGTCATCTTACTAAGGTAAAATCAGTTTAAAATCATTTCTGGTGAGCAGTGCTTAACATTTTCTCCTAAAATCACATTAAAATATTCATTTTTAAATTATAAAAAAAATCAACATTTAAACAATGAAAATGAGGATAGAAATCAATCCATTGACAAGTCTGTTATTCCGTTTGGTTAGGTAAAAGCTCAACAGAGCTAGAATGAGAAAAATTCATGCATTTATTATCCTTGCCTGGAAGTGAGGAGGCAAAAGCCAAGAGCACGTACTGACAGAAATGATTGAGTTATATTTTGGACATCAAATCTAATGATACAAAAATATGTTTTTAAACTGCAATGATCATATAAAAACTGGATAACAAACAGGACAAAATTTACATACAGGGAAACAGAAATACTATACAACTGAAGTAAAGATTTGTCTTCATTTTAGTGAGGAATATGCTAAGGAAAATCCCAGCTCAAAAATAGCTTTTGAAACATATACTATTGCAGTGTTATTAATAAATTACAAATTAGTACATGGACAAATTGCTCCAGATCTAAGTGGTAAAGGAAATGAACACAAATTGCCTGGGAAGTATGACATATTTCTTAAAGTTTTAAAGGAAATATTTTGGTTGATATTATGAAATTATGATTTAACATAGCAGAGGTACACTGGGCTACAGAATACCAATTTGCAGGGCTGCCAGATAAAATAATGATAGCTAGAGTTAGAGTTAGTTTTAGACAAATAACATTTGTTTTGGAATTAATATGCCCCATGCAATATTTGGACATATTTATGCTATAATTATTATTTATTTAAATTCAAATTTAATTGGGTTTATTTTTATTTGTCAAACCTGGCCACCCAACATTTTGCCAATCTTGTACACTTTCAAGCCTCTAAGAGAGTATAATTTTAACCATTTAAACGTATTTTCACACATTTTCAATTTTCGAAATGGCAAAAGCATAAATTATGATGCAATACTCATTTTTGAATACTTTCTGGTTGTTAGATTCTATATGAAGCTATATTGGTAAATAAAGATTATGTCTTTGTGGGGGATATATTGATGACTGTTATTTTTAGTTTAATGTAAAATTACACACAAAAGAAGCATCTATAGAGAATGATTGATATAGACTGTCAAGAAATCTTTGAAAAATGTCCACGGCAAAGGCTATTTAAATAAAAATAGCTGTCATAAGGTAGGAGAAAACATCTTACAAAGAGGAGTCAAATTGAAAGAATAAATAGACATTTCTCTGGCAGGAACAGCATATGTATCAACAGAGAAATTCGCCAGAGATAAGGATTTGGCCAGTTTCATTTAGCATTTATACACACTATCTGTTAGGGAAAATGCATGGTAAAATTCCCAACCTTGATTGAAACGCCAAGCTGATGAGGATGAGCACAGGACTTTTCAGGATGCTGTGAAAGGAGTAAAAACATCCGGTAAATGAATTCCAACATTAGACATGCTGATGTAATGCCATATACAAGAAAAGACTTAAATTGTATTTTTAAGTCGATGGTCTCCATCTACTTGTTTTTACAGGGGTCCTGGAAAAAAGTGCTTATAGTTTTCTAAAACATATCAGACCTTTATGTAACTATGACCAGAAACATCTAACACAATTCTGAATGACATTAGGAAAATTATTACAAAGAAAATTTAAAATATTATTCTACATATGCTAATTAACAATATATTTATATCTAAATTTTGATTCAGACCAATGCATCTAAAGAAAGATTTAATAAAATTGGAACTGTTTTAGGAAATTGTGTATGGCTAAAAGTAGATAGATAAAATGAACAAAGTTATACAAAAAAATTTCTGTATGAGGAATGTGTCTTCTGGACATGTGTTAACAGAAAGCTCAGTGTCTTTTTGGAAAGACAGTTGCTGCTATATTTTTCGTATTTGCATTATATTATAAAATGTCTACTAGGAAAAACAAAGTTTTACTTACAAGCTAATGCAAATTTAAGAAAGATTTACTTTAGGTCCTTCCTGAGATAAGCACAGAAAAAAAACCCCAAAAACTAAAATTTACCAGTCTGAATGTAAAATAGTAGAAAGAAACGTGCAGCCAACTAATTAGGAATGGAATTTGAATAGTTGTTCTGCTTAAGGTCAGGGCAAGACATATCTGTTGTTGAAAATTTTATTTTTGGATATCAAGCCATGTATTGGAAAGCAAATTCTTCCTTGGTAGGGAAATTTTAAAAATGCAAATAATCTCTTAAATACTCTACTAAAAAGAAATTGAACTATCACAGGAAGTAAAAGTTTGCTAATGCCAACTTCTGCTTCTTATTGGCAGTAAGTCCATGGGATAAGGTGATGTATACATGTGAAAAAAAATATTTTATCTTCTCTAAAGCTAGTAGATTATAGGGAAGAGATTGGTGATGTGAGTAAAAAGGAGGAGAGGAGGTAAGACAAGAACAAACCATAAAAAATAAAAGCATAAGAAAAATTTGATACACAACTTTAATTAAAATACAATTTTTCTTAAAAAAACAATAAAATCAGAAGTTAGGTGTAATTTAAAATTCTTCCTTGCCTTTGTTCAGGGTTGAGACTCAGTGGAATTGAATTTTAGTCATTCTTACTGGTTTTTGAATGCCAGTAAGATTTTAAGGAGGCATGTATTATACGACTATAATACTGCAGTACAGACTTGGCTTGTGAACTCCAAGTACCCTCTTAAATGCAGCTCCATGTTGGCGTTCACGAGGTGAGCAATTAAATACAATGATTGATTCCAAGCATCTGGAACAAAGACTTGGCATATATTGGGAATTAAAGGAAGACTGTTTTCATTATTTTTATTTTGTTAGAAAGGATGGAGAGCATTAGGCAGTATTAATGTATTATCAAGTATCAATGATGAGGAAATTATTGTAACCTCCCCATTGGAGAATGAGCAGGTTTTAAAAGGGCTGCTTTCAAGCATGGTGCATGGTCTGATCTCTATGTAAAGCTAGCTATTCCAAGGATTAAAACATTTGCCACACTTAGGTGTGAGGCACATCATCAACAAATGTTCATATATTTAACAAATAAAATCAGAACCCTTGCATTCTGACTTATTTCTCCTGCCTTATCTTGTAAGAGGAGTTAAATATAGCCAATTAGGTTGAATTCCAGGAATTCAATTCTGACATAGCCGCTCATAATTCACAGAAATGAGCTCTTGGTAATAAGGTCAATGGGATTTATTCACTGGAAAATCTATAAAATCCATAAAGCAATGTGGATAGTGACCTGTCTTTATTTCCAAATTCATAAATGAGTAAGGATTCCACAATGGGAAGGAACATTTTCTATTTGTGATCATGGAGCCTGTGACATAAAACTTTCACTTAGACTCTGGGCCAGAGAATGATTACCATCTCAATTAGTTGTCAATGTGTTTCTCCAAGATTCAATTGCTAGAGCAAGATGTCAAAACAGATGACTTATGATCCATTTCTTCCCCAATAGTTGAGGTGGGGTTTGGGGGGAGGGTGTATTTCCAGGGAAAAGAAAAGAAGGCAGGTGACCAGGCCTATTTTCCTTATGAAAATGATAATGGAGCATCTGGACAAATAGACTAATGAAATTTAAGGGGAGAAGAGTCCTTATCTTTGCAATGCTTTAAGCAGAATGTCCCAGATTTAGGATTATGTGTGATCGACCATTCATCTGTAGATTTATGAGGTATGGCTCTCATCTAATTTTCTGAGGTATAAAATGACCACATTTCATGATTTAAATGCTCCGTTGTCTGAGGGGACTAAAGTATCTCTCTTAGAGAATTGGTCTATTATTCTGGATCAGGGAGTACATGTCTGATGTTGCAAGAAAGGATGTGATAGCCACACAGGAAGTCCCAAACCTCTCCTTGCTTTATCCGGGCATCTTGCATGTCTAGTATAGATCCTTTAAAACATTAATTAATCTTGAATCTGGATAAGTTCTCTTATCTATGTGTGTCTCATTTGATAATCTGATCTTTTGAATTAGCTCAACTGTAAAGACTAGAATTATTATGAGCAACTCTTAGAGCATAATTTGTATTGAGAGTTTTACTGATAGAACACTAGGTCTGTTAATAACAACAGAGGTTAATTTGGAGCACTAAGAAACATCAGGTTTACAACCAATAGTACAGCATAGTTTAATATTTCTAAACCTGGTAATAAAACATACAGCCTTGAAATAAAAACTATTTCCCCTTATAAATTAAAATTAGGTGACAATGGTGTTTGCAGATTGTAGGGTCCTTCAAATCAAGCACTTTTAATTTTTAATCTTGGGTACTGTATTACTTTAAAGAAGCAGGTAAAAGAGTCCAGAGTTTTTTTACAGAAAGTTATGCTGCCATTTCTCCCTTCCCTTTCAAAAAGCATACAATCTTCCTTTTCACAATCTTGTTCACTTTTGTTTTATATTTTTTTAATCCTTTCAAACTCTACAACTATCAAGACAATAATTCTTTGAATAAGATATTATGAAATCTGTTCTCTGGCAGTGCAAGGTGAGGCAGGTGTCAACAGCGCAGGCTCTGTGCCTTGAGCGGGCTTCATCTCTAATGTTTGCCAATCCTTTTTGTAAGCTGATCAACACACCACAAGGTCAACTGGAATCAGATAAGGCTGTTTCCAAAAAATTTGATGATGTTGCTTTCACATATAATCTATAAATTGTTAAGAAATTATTTTTCCAATTTTCAAAGCTGTAGACCTTTCAAAGATTTAGGCAGGAAGTAAAATAACAACTCTGACAGTGGAATTTTCAAAATTATTTACACACAAAATTTGAAACAGCAAAAGAATTTTTTTTTTTTTTTTTTTTTTTTTTTTTTTTTTTTTTTACTATTCTCAAATGCCAGATATTTATTCAGCGAATCAAAAGAAACATCTTGGGAAAGGAATAGTGTGTATTATTCAAGAGGCCTTTCTCTTAGCCTCAAGAGTCTACTAAGATCAGGCCTGTGTTAGAAATTCCTTAAGAGGAAAGTCTTTGTGATGTAGGTCTCCTCCTCTTAATTTGTTTAGAGGAGGCACTAAATTCATTTGAACAAACCTCTGGGAAACTATAAGAAGTTACAGGATAAATAACTTCACAGAAATATTGTGTAATATTGTGTATTACACAGCTTTCTGAATATGTACTTTAAGTGTTTTCCTCAGAAATTTACTTCCTTGGAAAATATTGAGGCACTTAACTGGAGACTTTGATTTTTTTCCATTATGAAAAAGTAGGAAAAATAACACTGTGCTCAATATGGAATATTCTGCTCTGTATACTTAATATTTTTCTAATTATTCATGAATTCTATTTAATATCAAAATCAGATAGATTTTTATTTTCCAACATGGAACCAATGAAATGCATTAAAACAAACAGACCCCCACAATTCCTTCCTATTTGTTCGACCAAATTCTTCCTGTTTCTGACTATTATATTCCAGTCGATTATTATTCCTCATACTCTCCCTACATTCTATTTTGATGTTTTGTTAGCATTGGTCTCCTAATGGGCATAGTAATGGAGGGGAGTAAAGGAAGAACACTCTGATTCGCTCAAATGCAGCATCCAACACATTGAGAAAGGGTTGTGCAGCTTTTTGATTGTTATGGACTCCAGGGAACAGATCTAATACCTGTGCATGTTAAATAATTTAACATAATTTGCATGCACTTCTGTAATAGCCTTATTAATGACTGACTAGCTGTTTACTTCCTAATGCAAAAGCAAAAAAAATGAACTAAAATAAATAGCAAAAGTTGATAACCAGCAAAGAATATGAAGATATATTTTTCCTTCTCTACAGTCTACTTATTCTTATTGAAATTACATGTTCTCAAATTTGACTGATTTTTTGTAAAGTTATGGTTTTAGAGTTTGAAAGTCTGTTCATATCTAAACTGTTTACAGTTTAGGAAATGGAGGCCTAGAGATCTTAAGTCATTTGCATTGTGTTCTAGAAATACTAAATAGCATAGCTGGGAACCATATTATTTTAGCCTGGTTTCCCCAGAAGAAGAGCCAGAGAAAACAGCTGGTGTGAGGGTAGTTTATTTGAGAGATGATCTCAGAGAGAAAGAATGAGGGCTGGGAAGTAAAAGATTGAAGGGTGGAAAGTCACACACATTTTATTATCCAGTTGGCTACAGCTACAGATGACTGACTGATTCTTGACCCTGATGAACTTCCTACCAACAGGGCAAGTGGGGCCAGCATTTATCTATTGGCCTCTAAACCCCAATGGTCAAATGTGGCCCCAAGAATTTAGCTTCCTCATGTTTCAGTGATGCACACAGAAAAGCCAAATACTTACCCACTCACATCTCCTGCCAGTGAGTCAGATATTCCAGAGGACAATGTGAAGCGTAGGAGGCTCAGGCAGAGGTGAAACACAGACTTAATTCACCTGCCAGAAGTTGGTTAGAACCTGTGCAAAATTGGAGATGACAAACCAGGATCTGCAGTAAAATGTAAGATTAAGAGTATTTTAGGTGTTGTACAAGAAGTATCTGATCCTCATCATACATGAGATACATGCATATATACACACATATGTACGTAAGTATAAACATATGTGTGTGTGTATATATATATATATGAGGATAGCCCTTGTATACCTAATTAAAACCCTTTTCCAGTATATCATACTGCACTGCCAGGTACCTCAGAATCACTTCATTTCGCACATTGACAATTCAGCCCCTTTTCCCGTTTTCATTTTAAAATCTGTGGTACAAATTACAATATTTTAAATGGAAGTCCTTAACTCATGAAATCACAGAATATCTTAGCATTTTTATCTTGTGCCTTTCCTAGATTTCAAAATTTGTGCAAACTCTTAAATATGCAGTGAAATACTTCGCTTAATGATTTTTATTTCCACTGCATTCATTTGACAATCATTCTTAACATTTAACATTTCTTTGTTTCTCACTGACTTCTGCATATGTTTTTCTTTTATACTGGATAAAAACCACTAGAGTGGCAAAGTCCTGTAAACTATCAGAAACTGAAAACCTTTATCTGTTTCAATTACAAATGTTTTGATCTGTCTATAGATGCAAAATTTTCAAATCAGACAAAGAAAATTCTCTGGTCAAATTCTATATGCGAAAGGTAACCCAAAGCATTATGTTCTATTAGAAATGCAGGTGCTTGACACTATTTAATAGAACACAGTGGTGTCCCACAATGTCTTTGACAACCTGAAGCGTGCCTCCTGAATAGCCTTGTGAAAGTTTAATTGGATAGGAGACCACTCCACGAGGGACCACTAGCACTTAATAGCTAGCTGAAGACCCCTAGTGAGGTTGAATAATTACAATCAAGGAGCTATAGCCGTTACCATGACTGCACTTATACTTCTGCAGAAAGGCCCATTTTCCCCTCCATGACAGTTCACTTTGTATTAATTATAGATTACATGCTTCAGCCCTCTATCATTATGCTAGCATATTCTCATAAAGGATGGTACATTAACCATAAAATACTGTGTTCATTGCATGTATGATTGTTCAACTCCCTGCACTGGGTGTCTGTATGTGGAAGAAAGGAAAAAAAGGTCACTTTATATTAATAAATGTCAATGGCACCAGATGTGCCAATAAAAAATCAGAAGGCAGCAAAGGAGAGGCTGGCACACTTTCAAGTCAAAATGGGGCTATCATGTGTACTTCACTCTCTATTTTTATTTCCCAACACATGTTGTTCAAAATGCAGCAGGCTTGAAATATAGTTAACATTAGCTAACGGAATTCTTCCAATTCATTCAAAGTTAAGAATTTTCTGCAAAGCTACTCTTGTCTCCCTTCAAACTTCCCTTTTTGTGAACGGTGGCCATAGATCCTGATATGGGTAAGGGAACTCACAAGGAACTCATCTACTGTGTGCCCATCACCAAAGTGAAGTCTGACAGATGTACTTTTATTATGAACAGCCCTCTTTAAAGTGAGAAATATTATACTTTAGAGCAGGAATAAAGAGAAGCACATCTAGGTAAGCTACATTTTATGTTAGAAGGTCGGGAAGATCAGGTTCAATTAAGATCACTGAATGGCCACATTCATGCTCGTTTTACTGTATCATCATTTCTCCAGGGATAATAAGAGTGAGGAAAGTAGAGCAATACTGACACATTTTCTCTTAAGCTAGTAAAATAAGCTCTATTAATGATAAAATTGCATCATGATGTCTAAAAACAGAACCCAATAAATCATTTGGGTTTTAATACAAATGTGTATTAAGCACGTAGAATGTATCTTAGTTATTTCAGTGTAAAAGACATTTGCATTTCCTCAGACTTTTCCCAGAAGTTTACCCTTATACTGCTTTCCTCTAATAAAATATTATTAATGCTGTTATGGCAAGGGTTAGGCAGATTGCTAGATATTTTCAATCAAGTTTTCTATATCTATCTTTATCTTTCATATTTATAAATATCCTTTACACAAAAGGGTTAAAATCAGATGTAGCTTTTGAGCAAGATATAGTTTGAAGGGTCAACTGTTATGATTTTGTAACAAGATTTTCTTTTCTATCCAGGAAATTTCTTTAAATTTTTACTATAAAAATTTTCAAAAGCTGAGCAAATATGTTGATATTTCTCATTTATCAGTTTTACCAGCTTTAAAATAATAAATTGATTCATTAATACTTTAAGGTATTATGAATTCATAGATCTAAATATATTGGTAGATTTCAGTCCATTATAGCTATTTATCAGTGCTCAAATTTTTCTAACTTTGGCTCCTCATATTACATTAATAGCACCTTTATGAACAGTGACCATAGATCCTGAGCTGGGTAAGGGAACTCACAGGAGATCATTTACTGTGTGTGCGTCACTGAAGTAAACTAGTAATCACAGTAGTCTTTGGTAACATGTTTGGTTTCTGGCATAAACATAGAGTCCGGGACTGTCACGTAGATTCCTACCACAGACCTGGTGTCAGCCATCCTCCAAGAAGCTCTGGTTCCTCTGAATGGGGAATAGTATTTAGAGACCATGATCTGGGACACAGGAACGATCTTTGCTAGTGAATTTGTCATTGTTTCTTGACTTTTGAAAGGACAGTGATAAGTAATCTGTATTTTTTTTAAAGAAAAATGTTTCATGAGTTGTACAGATATTTTTAGTTCATAATTACATTTACAGTATGTTGTTTAACTTCTTTGATTTTTAAAATTTTATTTTTCTCTTATTTAAAATCTTATTCCTAATGGCATTAAAATAATTATGAAAATACAGTATCAAAGTTAGTACTAACAATATAATTACTGAAAAGTATAAGGGATTCGTAGTTTTTGAAGTTTTAAAAATCTTACCATCTTATCATAACTCCTCTTTCTATGACATGGCTACCAACCCCATACACAATTAGTATCATTTGTTTTATTTTGGTTTCATATTTTTGTAACGTATACATATATAAATGCATACATACAACACATAAAAATATTATTAGTAAAAGTAGGTATATATACTTACATATTTCTTAAATATGTAAATATTTATAGGTTCCAAATTTAAATCTACCTTATAAACTGAAATTGATAAGAAGTCTCACTTTTATACCTATCGCCCTACACTTCTGCCTATTTGTTCCATTCACATAAGTAACCATTTCGCTATTTAATTTATTGACTTATGCTGTCTTAAATAAATGATAACTTACTCCAGCATACTATACACATTTTTCTCTACCTTTATATTTTTCACTTTTATGTCCTGGAGGATCTACATAGCAGTAACTAGAGATGTTTCCTATGTCTTTTTACAGATGCAAAATATTTTAATGTGTGGTTGTTTCATACTTTATTCAATTAGTCACTTGATGAACTGATGAATTTTTGGTTTGCTTTAGTCTTTTTCTGTAATGATTACGTTATTCCAGGAAATTTTAGCCATGAGTTTCTTGACTCAAAATTTATTCAATACTTTGTAAATCAATGGTTTAGTAAGGTCATCTCTAGTGTGTAAGAGATGTTTTATTTTGTCATGGACAGATGACTAATCAAATTATTTCATCAAAGAATGTTTCTGAAATCCTTGTTTGTTTTTACATTCATATATTCCATTTATCTGGTGGGTGAGTAATACAGAAATAAAATTCTTTAGGATTTATTGGGCACCCTTCCCTTATCATGATCAAATTTGCATGGATGTTTGATAATAGAGTGTTTCCCCATTTTTTAAAATTTCCTAAAGCAGAGAAATATAACTGTTGGGGAGAGAAACTGTATTTTTCCTTCATGCTGACAATGTTTCTATTTCCTGAGGGAAGAGTAAAAGGATATTACAAATATCAATGTATTCCTCCTTTCTTGCAGCTAATTTAGGTAAGGTGTGTCCTGCAACAATGGATAACTAAATACTACAGAAGCTCTTTCTTCTTGATACAAAGTTTATACTAATGGGCCTGGAAACTGTTGGTCCAATGGTCAAATTCAGCCTAAAACCAAAATTTATGTTGCCAAATCTCATTGCCTTTTGGTAGCGACATCCTCGTCATTTTTTCACAGCTGCTGCCCTTTTCTATTGCTTTCAATCCTGCTACTTCACATATTTAAGATAAGTATCTGGTGTGTAATGCCATTTGAGTTTATAACTTATGCCTAAAATAAATAGAGCTTTTACTCAGAAAAAATGAAGTCAAGAGATTATAAAATTTAGATATTACTTTTAACAATACAATACAACTTATTACATAAGACAATGATGAAAATGAAGGTATAATTGGCATAGTGCTATCATAGGAATTAGATACTGGGAGTAATATTCGTTAAGTGTGATGCATGCAAAGTTAGACAATTTGCTGGTTATTAGAATACCTGTTCAGGATTTACTTATTAGTTAAATGTTAGTTGTGAAATTGATTTTTTTTTGTAATAGGAACAGCTGGCACTTGCATAACAATTCTATAGTGTCAGCCACTGTTCTAAGAGCTTTACCTAAAATACACATTTGATTCTTTCAACAACCCTATGAAGTACTATTATATTCCTTATTTTACAGAAGAGGAGAATAATGTATAGAGAAGAGAGCTTAAGTAACTAGGTTCAGCTGACACAGCTACTTATTCCTAGGATTTGAACCCAGGCAGTTCCCATCCAGAGCCCATGCTCTTACATCACTATGCTGCTGCTTCATTTTATTTCATATTTTCAAGTTGGAGCAAACATGGTAGACTCTCCAAACATGCCAGTTTTCTCTCTTTACGGCTCGGCTTGTAAAAACATTGCTATAGCAACTGTGAGGTATTTGATGGGGAAACCTCACAGTTCTGACACCGTTAATCCCTTCCTTATGTTCAAAGCATTAACATTTAAAAAATATTTCCATTTAGAAAACATAAGTGGTAGCAGGATCAAAGGAAAAGAATTAGAAGCTGTATTTTTCATGAGTATATTTTACAAAAGCTTCGTGTAAGAGGCAAATTTCAGGGTGGTTCTCCTCAGCAGGCTTTCAGGCTCTGTAATCCAGGGTACCCACCCTTACTTCCCATCACCGGCCTCTTATCCATGAAGGCCTGGTTCCTGATTTCCTTTTTATTTAAATCTGCCTTACTTAAAACTATGACAGAGTTTAGATTATTAAACAAGTTAGACTGACTTTTCTTCCCCAATAAATCTTAACTCATGAGGATTAGACTATACTGTATGGCTTATTAAATTATTTGATTTTTCCTAAGCAATTCTTTTATTAAATAAGTTTTATTGTGTATCTTTGAGGTTTACGACATGATGTTTTGATATACATGCAGTTAGTAAGATGGTTATAATAGTGAAGCAGACTAATGTATCTATCATCTCACATAGTTACATTTTTGTGACAGTAATAACTAAAATCTACTTATTTAACAAGAATCTCTAATAGAATACAATTTTATTAACTTTAGCCTTCATATTGTACATTAGGTCTCTAGACTTGTTCATCCTACGTATCTACTGTTTTGTATCCTTTGACCAATATCTTCCCATTCCCAGCCCCCCAACAGTGGTAACCACTGTTTCATTCTTTATCTGTGTGTATTTAACCTCTTTGTGTTTTTAGATATTTTACATATAAGTGAAATCATGCCATATTTTTCTTTCTGTGTCTGGCTTATTTCATTTAGCAAAATGATTTCCCTTTTACCTCACCTTTTTCACTGTATTTCCATGACATCCACCAGATACTCCCACCAAATCACCTCCTTCACCTAAAGTGCCTTTTCCCTTATGTACGTGCTTATCAATATACAAAACCATTTTCAAATTTTAGAAAAAACTCAGTCAAAAACTCAATCAGGGATAATACTTATTCTTCTCAAGCTTACATTATTTTTATCCTTGAAAATATTATGACACGAAATATTTATTTTACTCAGGTTTTTATATCTTATAAATATGTTTCTTGTATTTTTATTTAACTGCCCTATATCTGAATGTCTCATCTCCCAAAAGAGATTGTGGGCATCTTCAGATAATTAGATAAATTCTATGCATATCTCTGATTTGCCTCTTACTCCATAACTAGTATAGTTACTGTAATGAGGATGTATTCACTAAAATATTAACTTTATGAGGCAGATATAAAGTCGTGGTCATAATAGGAGAAGATTTGCTTTCCCAAAGGGTGGGTGGGTATGTATGTGTGTGTGTGTAAAATATATACATATATGAAAAAGGTGTGTGTGTGTGTGTATGTCCACAATACAGTGTATGTCCATGCACGCACACATATACACAGGTTCAAAGTAAGTCAGAATGGGAATCATGCCAGAAGAGAGCCCAGGCAGCTGAAAAAAAAAAAAAAAAAAAAAAGGAGCCATTATAACCCCTTGTGTTGGCTATCTGAAAGTGCCCATCTTTTTTCTCTCACAGCTGCATTGCTAATTAAATTGAATGGGCTCAATTTTAGTTGAACATTAATGGTATAATTGCATTGCTGTAAGTAATTAAAACCTTATCCTACTTATCCTGACAGATGGTTTGGTTGAAAGTTTCAACTGCAAAGGACAAAATTTATATAAGTGGATTCTAGAGAACAGAATCACTCACTCATATTTTGATTCCATAGACTTTTATCCCACTGAACTTGCTATGAGAGGTAATTAGTAGATTAAAACTCCTCAACCACTAAGAATCTATGAATAATTATTTTTTTACATGAACTAATTTTACCTATTGTAATGGCTTTACTTATTGTGATGGCTCAAGACTTAATTGACCTATAAACAGTAAACTTCAATCTGAGAACTTGGGCTGAGGAAAATGTGCTAATTTAAAGGAGCACACATTTTTTTCCACATTACAAACATTCCTTTGACTCAATTGTTCTCCCAAACTTGTTTATTTTGAACATGTTAAGTGGATTAAAGGAAAATTAGGCTTATACTTTATTAGTGAAATGTTCCAGTCCCTATGGAATTTATTCAATCAATTGCACATGGTAGCAAATTTACAACATATGATTAAAGACATTGTTCTACTCCATCGCACAGTTATTTTATAAAAAGTCCTCGGCTATTTTTGAATAGGAGCTTCAAGGCGAACAAATCATTATATTGAAGAAGTATATGAAACCTCAGAAATATTTTATTGGGTATGTTGTGAGGAGCTCATGTGTAAGAGAACCAGTGGCAGCTTTTCTCTCTCTCCTTTCTCCCTTCATTTCACCTTCTTTGCCACCCTCCGTTCCTTCCTTCTTTCCTTCCTTCATTCTTGTTCCATTTACTTAATCCTATTTCATCAGTGTAAGTGCTGAGAAACAAATCACAGAAATTCCCAGATGCATCATAGAATTTGAAGTGTGAGAGAAAGGGTCTGAAAAGCAGACTCCCACAGCAGGGATATGGCCAACCTGAACAAGCACAAAGACTGCAAGATTCTCTTCCAGGTCCTTTCAGTGATATTTCCTCTGGTCCTGGATCAAGCGTTTTTTTTAATCTGGTAAGTTTTTCTTCTTGTTTATGCTTACATACCTTTTAAGAATATCCATTAGAAACATTTTTAATGATATTGCTGATTTTGAGTCATCGCCAGAAACAGCAAGTTCAGAATGCCCATCAAAAATTTGAAAATATACAATGTCCCTATATTAATAATCTCACAAGAAAGGAGTCTTTTATAATTGACCACCACATAATTTCTGCATAGTTAAGGAAAATGAAAAATTTTATACCAGCTTTCTCTAATTAATGGGATTGATAAAATTTCTGGGGTATATTTTTGTATAATTGTCATCTGAAGCATTTGTGAAAAGCCAAGCAAACCAAAACAAAACCTAGTAGCTACCACCCAGCATATTGGAAAAACTGGTGGATTCTTCCCAAAGTATTTTAAAAGTCAACTTTATAATACCTACTATACTGCTAATTATATATAATTTAATGTACATGGAATTGGGGAAAACCCTGAATTTAATCTTTTTTTGTTTTGTTTTGTTGATAAGTTGCCAAATGATACCATATAATCATATGAAAAGTTCTTCTGCAATAGGGATTTTAGTAATGAGTAATCATGCACATCTAATAGTTTGTTGAAGGCTTAATGTATAAATTGCTACTATTGTAGAAAAGCATCTCAATTAAGTCTAAGAACACTAACTCAATCATACTTTTCTCACAAAATTATACCAGCATCTAGGAAACCTCCAACCAGCTGTTCACTGCTGCAATTATAAATGAACTGTTAAATAGTCTTTCTCACAGGTACAAATAATATGTATGTATGCTCTCTTTGTATAGAAAAACCAATTGTTTGCCTGTCATGACCTGTAGTCTTTCTTCCATGAACAGGTTTATTGTTTGAACTATATCTATTTTTTGAATGTTAGGCCTTCATATATTTTTATCCCCACATAAATATGAAGGTCAAAATTATCTTCATCACAATTTTTTTATGGCTGAGTAATGCTCCATGCTCCATATACCACCACATTTTATTAATCCACTCATGGAACTGGAGACAGTTCTTTTAAGTGAAGTATTACAATAATGGAAAAACAGACACCGCATGTACTCAATACTAAATTGGAACCAATTGATCGACAGTTACGTGCACATATGGAAGTAAAACTCAAGGAAAATCAAGTAGGTGGGAGGAGGGAGAAGCGGATGGGTAAATTCACACCTAAAGGGTACAATGCATACCAACCAGGTAAAGTACACACTTATGACTTTGATTCAAACTGTACGAAAGCAAGTTATGTAATCAAAACATGTGTACCCTCATAGTACTCTGAAATAAAAGGTTTAAGTAGGGAAAAAAACCCAAAATGCAAAAAAGTTTAGGTAAAAATATTAATTGTATTAGTATTAGCATTAATACTAATACTCTCATATTAGTATTAATATTTTTCTTTGTTCCAAATGATTGTACTGCACTTATTATTAAGGTAAAATATAAAGTTTCTTTTGACTCCTTTGTCCTTGAGGTTGGATTGGATTAATATCAAACTACTATATTTTCTCCAAACATGATTTGACAAATGTAAGAGTCAGTTCTTGACTTATATTCTCATATTTATTTATCATCTATCATGAAAATAAGTCTTTTTTGGGTAACTGTGATGTTTAAAGCATGGGCATTTTAGTAACATAAAGCCAAACTCTGGAATGTTGCTTTTAGAAGAATTATATACTTCATTAGAAAATATTATATCTGATCAAAATTCTAACCAAGATGAATTTCACACACACAAATGACTGATAATTTGTTCTTTAAAAATTTCTCATGTAAAATCTATGGTGCACTCACAGGATATGATGAATTAGGGGGCATAGTGTTAGGTCAGTGCTGCTCCCATTCACTGATCCATTCAAACAGGCATTTACTAAACACCTACTCTAAACCAGCAACTTAACCAGATGCCAAGAATAAACTGGTAGTAAGACAGGCAAGGTAATTTTCCCTTCTAAAACTTACCTTTTAGTGGATAAGATAGGTACCAACTGTAAACAAACAAGGGCTGAAGCTAGAAAATGAGGTAGGAATTCCCTAGATGATCAGGAAATGGTCCACTAAGGGAATCTGGTAAGATGAGTGACATACATGTTAAGAATGTGCTAGTATGATCTATAATCATTAGAGAAATGCAGATCAAAACCATGATAAAATATCACCTAAACCCAGTGAGACTGGCCTCTATCAAAAAATCCCAAAACAACAAATGCTGGCGAGGATGTGGAGAGACAGGAACACTCTTACACTGCTGGTGGGACTAAAAATTAGTGCAACCTCTGTGGAAAAGAATCTGGAGGTACCTCAAAGAGCTACAAATAGAAATGCCATCTGATCCAGCAATTGCACTATAAGGTATCTACCCCAAAGAGCAAAAGACATTCTATAATAAAGACATCTGCACCCGGATGTTTATGGCGGCATAATTCACTATTGCAAGGATGTGGAAACAACCCAAATGCCCATCAATTCATGAGTGGATTATTAAAATATGGTATATGTATACAATGGAATATTGCTCAATTATAAGAAACGACAGTGATCCAGAGCCTCTTATATTTTCCTGGTTAGAGTTTTGAGCCTATCCTCCAAAGTGAGGTATCATAAGATCGGAAGAATGGGCTCCACATGTACTCGCCATCAAATTGGCGCTAACTGATCAACACTAAGGTGCCCACATGGTAGTAATATTCTCCAGGGATTAGGGACTTGGGGGTGGGTAAACTCACAACTAATGGACTCAGTGAGTGTTGTAGGGGGGAAAGGCACACCCCAAATCATGGTTTGGATGTGGCGAGGTCATAACATGTAACCAAAATGTTTGTACCCCCGTAATATCCTGAAATAAATAAAAAAATAAAAGAAAAAAAGAATGTATTAGTATGTACTATGTGCAACTATCTACAAGAAGTTTGAAAAAATAGCATGCTCTCAAAAGGTGAGGTAATATGCAGCTCTAATTTAATTAAAAAATGCCTAATGGAGGAGATATATTTTGGCTGAAACGTTAAAGGTAACAATATGGAAATAAGGTAGAATAGAGGAAAATAATTTAATAGAGTAAGTAAACGCTGAATAGAGAGTTTGAAAATTGTTTTTAGAGGCCATATTGATTTGTTTTGCAAAGACAATGAGAAAAATAAAATACAGTCATGTTTGAAGAGCAAGGAAATCAAGAAATGGTGGGAAATGTAAGGACATCCATTATTAGTGTACAATCTTCCTTCAATGATATAAAAACTTAACTTTCCTTTCTCATTCAGGAATGACTGGATGGGTAGTTCTATTTGTTATTCTATCCCTCTAGGCCTAGTCCTCCAAATCACAGAAATAAATATAAAAATATTTCAGTGTCTATAATAACTTATACTAAGGTTGCAATAACATTAACATAAATTAGCTAACCTGCAATAAACCTATTATAATAAAAGTTTTTCTAAATACATTCTTACAAAAAATTCCAGGTATGCAGGGCAATAGACTATTTAAAATTGTTTAAATGTGAGAGTAATTATAAAAATGAGAAGGAAAATTCATTTAAGTTGGGCAGGCAAACTGGAAAGGGTCTGCAACGTGGAAGTCATATTTAGCAGATAAGACAAGATTCTCTTTGAAAACAATTTGATGTCTGAATCAAAATGACAGCAGTAGGATCAGTCAGCAATTAATTTAATAGGACGGGGGAGATCCCAAGAGGAGATAAGAATGGAGCAGTTATCATATGGGTCACCCAAATGAGACATTGAGCTAAGTAGGCTCTCTTCGTCAGGGAACCCGGCTATAGGTCCTGGGGTTGCAAATACTAGATCAGAGTTCGGTGACAAGATTTCTATCCCTTAGAAAGAAACTGGAAAGAAAATCTCAGGGGCTAATGTTTCAACATTTGGCCCTCAGGAACAGGAGTCCAGGTATAAAACCTGGACCAGAAGAGGAACTAGTAGCATGAGATCAATTGTTTCAATATGTAGCTCCCACATAGTCCATAGAAGTGGACTATGAGCTGTGGTAAGTGCTGAAAGTGGTAGTAATCTTAGAACACCAAATAAATTTAGCAAAGTAACCCAAATATATATAGCAAATTATTGAAATTTGGATTCGAGTTTGGGATTAGGTGAACATATAATACTAATTCTTAGAATATGTGGCTAAATCATCTTAAATACCTGTACTTTCAGGAAGTTATCTTAGAACATTCATTCCACATGTTCTCACTCAGCAACTTCTGTCAGCTTTGCAATATACCTGGTACCAACAATGCAGAGATAAAATAATTGGTCTCTACTCTTTATGGACTAACAGTCAATACAAAATAAAGCATAAGATGTCTATATGTTGTGCAACAATCCTTTTTATTTGTATGTCTTGGTTGTTACTAGAAACCCATGTAGTAGACCAAGACATTATGAATGACAAAAAATCATTATGAAATGACCAACTCAATGTATAGACAGGAAAAAACATTCCTTTTACTAATTCTCACCATAAGGTGTTTTAAAGGCAGGATTCCCTGGTTTTAATTTGTGAACTCTGCATTTGTGGGAAGATGACTTCTACATCTTAGGTAACTGACATAGTACCTAATATATTATTTTACCTTCAGTTGGAGCTCTGTAAAATAAAATGCCTGAATAAGTACAGCTTTTATATTCTTCAGTTTCCTAACAAATATGTATCTATGTGTATAATAGTTCCTATATACTTTCTTAGCATTTATACAACTTCAAATACTTAGGCAGAAATCAAAGGAAATATTTTCTGTGAGAAGTTCATCGAAAAATATTTTCTCTCCTGGAAATATAAATGCTTTCTATATCTTAGGACTAGCTCATGGTTTTATGTAAGGAAAAATAAAAATGGAATTAATTATTTTTTATTTCTTCCAATAAGATTTTACAGAGCATAAGATAATGCTACCACATTTTTGACTTCTTATTCCTCAATTTCCAAATAATGCTCTCAATCAACCAAAAACACAGGCAACAAAAGCAAAAATAGAGAAATGGGATTACATTAAACCAAAAAGTTTCTGCACAGCCAAGGACACAACCAGCAGAGTGAAGAGACACTACAGAATGGGAGAAAATATTTGTAAACCATACATCTGATAAAGGCTTAATATCCACAATATTGAAGGGGCTCAACTCAATAGCAAGAAAACAAATAACCCAATTAAACGATGGGCAAAGAATATGAAAAGATATTTCTCAAAAGAAGACATGCAAATGACCAATAGGTATATGAAAAAATGCTCAGTATCACTAATCCTCTGAGAAATGGAAATCAAAACCACAATGAGATATAACCCATACCTGTTAGAATGGCTATTATAAAAAAAAAAATAAATAAATGTTGGAGAAGATATGGAGAAAATGAAACCCTTTCACATTGTTGGTGGGAATGTAAACTAGCACAGCCATTATGGAAAACAGTATAGAGGTTCCTCAAAGATAAATACATACATATATAAATAAAACTACCAAGAATGAGTTCAGTTTTTTAAAAAAAGTTAGTCCATATCACGTGAAGGATCCAAACAATTATAGTCTTACAAATATGTTCCAGGGACATACTGGTAAGAAAGCTTGCTTGATACATGGTGTAAGGCATGGGCAAAGAAGTAAGAATTTTTCCAAGACTCAGGAAAAGAAAGAAAATTGTTTTAAATTTGTTCTTTAATTGTTTTGAGGGTGACCAACTGTTCTGATTTGCTTGGGAAGAAGAAGTTTCCCAGAAAATGGAACCTTCATTGCTACAACCGAGACAGTCTTATGCAAATCAAGATGGTTGTTCACCTTAGATTATGATTGATTCATTTTTTCTCTTTCTAGATGTCTGTCATTCATTAGAGGGATTACAATACGCAAAATTTACGGACATATTACAATAATATACTATGGAAAATTACAGAATGTACAGAAATTGCATAGCAAAGGTGTTTTCATGAAAGCTATTGCTGGGTCAGTTGGCTGTTACTGCAGTGATTCTGCATAACAAATATTGACAAAATTTTAGTGGCACTCAATGATACACACTTGTTCCTTAAACATAGGCATGCAGGTCAGCTAGAATGACTTTGCCTCAACCTGTGGGTTGCTAAGTTTGTTGTACCTATTTCATTCTGGAGTATAAAGTGGCAACAGTTATCTGAGGTATGTTCTTTTTGTAGTAGAGGTTGGACTCTCCCAGAAGGATAAACAAAAACATGCTCAACACCTTAAGACCTGGGCTTGATATTGGCACACTGCCACATGCATATGCATAGCTTTGGCCAAAGCAAGTTATCCGTTCATGTCCAACTTCAAAGAAACGGAATGTCAATATTTGCTAAACTATAACCTAATATGCAACATTGGCAAAATTGATATCCTAATTTGAAGATACAAATATTCGTTTGTTTGTTTCCTGGTAGATTTGTATATGAGAAAGTTATGAGCTTCTTTGACAGTAAATTCATTTCTTAACTTACAGATTTTTGCTTTCATGTATTATTTCTAACTTTGAGTTGAATTTAAATGATTTCCTGATGGAGCTGTCTGAATTCAATTGCCTTGAAGACATCTTTTTTCCCTCTCATTTAGCATTGCCAGACAAAATATAAGACATTCCGTTAAATTTGAATTTCAGATAAATAACAAATACCTTTCTAGTAAAAGTAAGCCCTGAATATTATGTTTTGTATTTGAAATTCAAATTTAAGTGAGTATCCTATATTTTTATTTGATAAATCAGGCAACCTTATTTTCACTTAACCAGTTTATTTAACCAATCTCCTTTGGATTACTTACTATGAGTTCTTACTATTAGTCAGATAATTTTAAGGATATAGAGAGTACAATTTCCCAACCCCAGGAATCTTAGTCTAGATTGAGAAATCCATGATAACAATACTTGTGATAAAGTCTGTGAAAGACTTAAGTGTATTATGCTATTGGGGTACATGACGGGGCACCTGACCCAGAGTGGGAAAGTTAGGGAAGAGTTTTTGGTGTAGGTAATTGGTGAAAGTAACAGGAAAAATTAAATGTCAACTCTAACAGGTACATGGACCTCAAAAGCAATTCAACTTTCCATGAGAATAAAACAGAATGTAATTTCTGCTGTAGACGGAGATACTGCATGTTTACATGGCAAGGATACTTGGTTGACTAGTTGTTGTGGAGAACAGTGCTTTCTTAAAGTGCCAAGGTTGCAGTATTTGCTTGACTGAATTCCAGAAAACTCAATTACTCCTTCTATTTCTTTTGCTTCATTGTCATTGCCATCTTCTTTTTATTACGATTTCTATTATCATTACTACTGAAGTCTAATATCATTGAATGTATTTAAAAAATCATTTTATAGACATTATTTAATTGAACTATTCAACAATTCTGTGAAGAGCAGAGTATCGTTATTGACATTTTGTGTTAAACGAATCAGAAGTCCAGAGAATTTAAAGAGCAGACTTTTATTAACATAACTAGTATGTCTTGAGGCCTTAATTTTAGCTCAAATTTTCTGACATCGTTGACTTTGTCCTTCATGTTACATTATATTTCAATTCTTCTTCATAATCTCACAGTATCATACTCCTACTGTTATGAATCATCTCAATTTTGGGATATTAGGTGGTATGGAGAATGCACCAATATTTCTTATCCTGAATTTGGTTCCAGACACCACATATTGTATGTAGCACTCATCAAAATAATCGGACTTTCATTATTTTCAGCTGTCTATTTCAAAGCAGCTTAGTTGGAACAAATTTAGGAATAGAGGGAAAGGGTATGTGATTTCATCAAATTTAATTCTTTACTGGGTCAGGATTATTACATTTTCCCATCTCCATTGAATTTTTATTCTCCTCCTGGATTTTTGTTTAATGCATTTTATGATATTACTGTAGAATTGAGATCAAAAGAAATTATCAGAAGACTACCTATAAAAACCAATTTTGAGTGAACTATGATACATTATCTTAAAACTTCATTTTAATTGTTACCCACTCTTGAATTAAATTGAGTTCTATAATTTATACAAGTAAAATCTATAAATATTATCTAATGTATTTAAAATTCACAATGCATAACCCGATTTAATCAGTTGTGAGTAGTAGACACTGAAATGAATGAACTGCACATACATAATCAACAATATATTATTCCTAATTGAGTTAAATGCCAAAATGAGTTTAGTTTATCCTGAAATGTTGAAGATGTTTGTAATTCACTTTGAAATAAATTCTTTACTATGCACAGAATTATGGGAAATTAGATTTTGGTACATAACATGGCACATCTACTTTTCAGGGTTATTTAGTTAAGTTACAAGAGAGTAAATTGTTTGAAACACTGTTGCATCTATAAATTAAAGTGGTTACTTTACCAAAATGTACATTTTAATTGAGATGGTTCAGTCGTATCACATTCTTTTGGGTTTAACTTAATTTGCTTTTCTTCTCCCTCTCTCTCTTTCTCTTCCCTTTCACTTTTTAATTTTAAAAATGTAGGGTTTTAAAACATGAAGTGACTATCCACAATTGGCATCAAATTGTGTTTTTTAAACTTATTACTTCAGTATCAGTTTTTTAAAAAACATTTTTAGATTGCATTATGTCCCTATAAAACCAGAAACATCAGAAGATTGACTAGGTCTCCATCTTGAGAAATTACAAATGTCTGTTAATACCTACCTTTTTGCTATTTGTAGACATTGTTCTCATAACATTGAGGCAGGGCAAATTCATTTCTTATGCTATTTACAATATTAATCATTAGCATTAATGTTATAAAGAGATGAGTCACTCATGTACAAAATATTACAGCCTTCTCTAATATTTGAATTGCAGTGGTAAACATTGCAAGTAACATAAAAATAAATAGGATATAGTCCTAAATTCACAAAGCTCTTTTTCAGTGTTCTGGTAAGGGCCTCTGCAGCTTGAACAATATTTAGAAATCTACAGAAAAGGATTTGGTGGGAAGAGGGTGTACACGTGATGTAGCCTAGAGAAAAATGTACTGAATTTTTAATATCATTGAGAATATTTGATGAAATAATAAGCCACACTAACCATAATAATTAACTCTATGAATTTTAAGATATAAGACTACAGTTCCAAGAAACATTAAAATTTATTTTCAATAATTTTTTAGGTTAAAAATTAATAGACTTTATTTTTGAGCAGTTTTAGGTTTACTGAAGAATTGAGCAGAAAATACAGTGAATTCCCGTATTATTTTCCTTCCTGATCATTGGCCCCTGCTCCTTGCATATAGTTTCTCCAATTATTATCTCCTTTCAAGAAATTATGAAGGCTTATGGATGATATTTATATTTAATATTTATAAATTACTTAAATAACATATTTAGTAACACTATATCTACAGTTAGATACGTTGGGAGGTATAAGAGAGATATATTAAAATGTTGTTCTATGACCATGAAGATTTATGTTATCATTTAAAAATACAGAGAATGAAAACAAATACAAAGCAATTTGCAATTGAGTTCCAATAACTATGGTGAGAGAAAACAGTAGATTAAAGTATGGAAAATTTTTGAAAGCTATCATTCATTCAGAAAGCATTTATTAAGTAAACAATGTGCATTCATTGAGATAGATGATGGAAGGAATTTTAAAAATCATCTATCGTATTTTCATGTTATAGATGACTAGCTCAAAGGTCTTTTAAAAATGTGTTCAAAAAAATATAACATGAATCTACTTTCCTAACAGATTTTTAAATGTAGAGTACTACTATAGAAAATAGTATAGAGATTTCTCAAAAAAATTCAAAATAGAACTCCCAAATGAGCCAGCAATCCCACTTCTGGGTGTTTATTCAAATGAATTGAAATCAGGATCTCAAACAGATATTAGGTCATTAAATATGAAATGTCTGATTTCAAATCAAAAGTTTGGTTTATTATATCTCAAAGAAGAAGCAGTACAATTAATCAAAGTATGCACCTAAACTATTGACACAGTTTTGCCATCTTAACAGTACCTTGCTTATGCCAGTAGCAAAGACCCCTGGAGAGCCAGTGGCAATGCATTCATGAAAGGTGTTTTCCACAGCTTGTTGAATTGCATATTTTTCCTTACAAGAAGTGGTCCAAAGCTTGGAAAAAGTGGTAGTCATTTGGTGCAAGGTTTGGTGAATGTGGCAGATGACAGAGGGTTTCCCAGTCTAACCTCTGTAGTTTGGGCAGCGTTGTTTGTGCCACATGTGGCAGAGCATTGTCTAGCAATAGGATTGACCTGTCTCTATGGACCAATCTCAGTTGCTTAATTGCAAGCATCCTCATCATGTCATCCAATTGGTTGTAGTAGACATCCACTGTAATGGATTGACTGGGTTTCATGAAGCTGTAGTGGATAATATGAGTGCTGGACCACCAAACAGACATCGTTAGCTTTTTTGGACAAATATTTGGTTTTAGACTGTGTTTTGGCAATTCATCTTTGTCCAACCACTGTGCTGAATGATTGCGATTGTCAAAAAGAATCAATTATCTTCTGACCAATCTTTTTTCTATTCCTCCGATCTATCCTCTATGCTGTTGAAATACCTTTTTTTTTTTTTTTTGAGACAGAATCTCACTCTGTTGCCCGGGCTGGAGTGCCATGGTGTCAGCCTAGCTCACAGCAACCTCAAACTCCTGGGCTCAAGAGATCCCCCTGCCTCAGCCTCATGAGTAGCTGAGACAATAGGTGTGTGCCATGATGACTGGCTAAATTTTCTATTTTTAGTAGAAATGGAGTCTTCTCTTGCTGAGGCCCATCTCAAACTCCTGAGCTCAAGCAATCCTCCCACCTGGCCTCCCAGAGAGCTAGGATTACAGGCGTGAGACACCATGCCTGATCTGTTGAAATATCCTATCTAAATTTTCATATCTTACTGTGTCATTTCCCTGATCAAAATTCATCAATAGGCCCCATTGGGATTTTAAGAATCAGAAGCTCTGTAGTGTTTGAGACTTCCTGTTTTAGCTCATATTATCAATTTAGAATCAGTGCTATAATGAGATGCAAATACTAATTGGAGTGTATATTTTTCAGGTTAAGTATATTGGGCAAAAATAAAAGACGAGATTATTCATATTATCACTCTCTGCCTGCCTCTTTAGGTTTATTCATCACAGTTCAGATTTATGCATTATTTTATCTAGTCTCATTGAACTTACTAAAGTTATCCAAATTGCCCATATTTTTTCACTGCCTTATAATGTGGTGTTACCTCTGGGCATGTCCTTCCCAATATTATTCATCTACCTAACTCCTAATAGTTCTTTAAATCTCAGCTTATGTTTCACTTCTTCTCTTGTCCTCAATATGATTTAAGTGCCCACTTACACGCTCCAAAAGTATTCCATTCATATTTGCACCACAGCATTTATTACTGTGTTGTGAACATGAATTAACACTCTTTGCCCTTCAATAGACTGTAAGCCGAACTGAACAGAGACCTTTCTATCTGCAGCAATATGTTAGGAATCAATAAATTTTTGTTGAATGAATGGATTTTTGTTCTACCATTCATTGGCTATGTGACCTTTGGTAAAAAATTAACCAAATCACTTAGCGTTATGTTATCTTTCCCTTTGCTATATCCCTTACTTAGGAATAATAATAATTTGTTTAAAGAGCTATTTGAAATAGTCACTTTCAAGTTTGGAACTAAATTCAATTTGTGATTTGGAAGCTTTATCTGTGTGTGTATATATATATATATATGTATGTATATATATATATATAATTCAATATTTTGACTTAAGTAAGGTGTTTGTAAATATGGGGGATGCAAATAAACAGTTCTGAAGTCTGTAAAAATAGTTGAATGGTTTAATATTTGTCATGCATAAAATTTTTCATGAAACTTTGTATTTCATGGGAAATTCATTTATTTAAGCATAAGAATATAATTAATTAATTATGGAAATGGTACATTAAAGAGAATTACATACTACATACATTATAAATGGCATTACGCTGGTGATCTAAAAAATATGAAGCTCATTCACATTCAATATTATTATTGATAGGTAAGGACTTACTACTGCTATATTGTTATTTGATATCTGGTTGTTTTGTTGTCCTCTTTTTCTTTCTCATTTTCTCCCTGTCTCCCTTTGTTAAAAGTGATTTTCTCTGGTAGGGTGCTTTAATTTCTTGCTTTTTTATTTTTTCTGCATCTATTGTAGATTTTTTTTATTTGACTTCACCATGAGACTTGCAAAAAAAATTATGTGACCAATTATTTCAAACATTTGACAACTGTGCTCACAAATATGCAAATAAACAAGCAAGGAGAAATCTAACAGAAATTGTATATTTTAACTCCATCCCCTCTCCCTTTTTAACATTTTGTTGTTTCCATCCATATCATCTTATATTGCCTAACTCTCAAAAGTTGTTGCAGTTATTTTTGATAGGTTTATCTTTTAGTCTTCCTGCTCAAGATATAAGTGGTTTGTCAACTACAATTACAACAATAGAGTATACTTTGTTTGTGTACCTATGTAACCAGTTAGTTGTTTACCTTCAGATGACTTATTATTGTTCATTAATGTCCTTTTCTTTCAGACTGAAGAATGCCTATTAGCATTTCTTGTAGGACAGGTCTGGTGTTTATGAAATTCTTCAGCTTTTGTCTGTCTGGGAAAGCGTTTATTTCTCCTTCATGTTTGAAGGACATTTTTTGTAGAATATAATATTCTAGGGTTAAGGTTTTTTCCTTCAGCACTTTGAATATGTATGCGACTCTCTCCTAGCCTATAATGTTTCTACTGAGAAATCTGCTGCCAGATGTATTGAAGCTCACTTTCATGTTATTATTTTCTTTTTTCTTGCTTCCTGTAGGACCTTTTTTATCCATGACCTTTGGGAGCTTGATTATTAAATGTCTTGAGGTATTCTTGTTTGGGTTAAATTTGCTTGGCATTCTATGACCTTCTTATACTTAAACATTGCTATCTTTCTCTAGTTTTGGAAAATACTCCTGTATTATTTCTTTGAATAAATGTTTTACCACAATACCTCTCTCCACCTCCTCTTTAAGGCCAATAACTCTTAGATTTGCCCTTTTGATGCTATTTTCTAGATCTTGTAAGCATGCTTGATTCTTTTTTATTTATTTTTTCCCTCTGACTGTGTATTGTCAAACAGCCTATCTTCAACCTCACTAATTCTTTCTTCTTCTTGGTCAATTCTGCTGTTAAGAGACTCTGATGCATTTCTCAGTTTGTCAGTTGAATTCTTCAGTTCCAGAATTTCCACTTGATTTTTTTTTATTACTTAAATCTCTTTATTAAATTTCTCTAATAGGCTTCTGAATTCTTTTTCTGTGTTGTCTTGAGGTTCGCTGAACGTCTTCTGGACAACAATTATGAATTCTTTGTCTGAAAGGTCATATATCTCCATCACTCCAGGATCAATCACAGGAATGATCACTTACTTAATTTATTTGGTGAGGTCATATTTTCCTGGATGTTCTTGATGCTGGCGGATGTTCATTGGTGTCTGGGCATTGAAGAATTAGATATTTATTTTAAACTTCACAGTCTGGGTTTGTTCAAACCTGACCTTCTTGAGAAAACTTTTCAGATACAATTCTACTGCAGGGTATATATCCAAATGGGGGAACTCAGTGTATCAAAAACATATATGTACTCCCATGTTTACCACAGCACTAGTCATAGTAGCCAATATCTGGAATCAACCTAAGTGTCCATCAATGGATGAATGGATAGAGAAATGTGGTACATATACACAATGGAATATTATAGAGCCACAAAAAAGAGTGAAATCATGCCATTTGTATGAACATGGATGGAACTGGAGAACATTACTTTAAGTGAAATAAACCAAGCCCAGAAAGACAAGTCTCACATTTTCTGACTCATATGTGGGAGCTAAATAGTAAAAGCAATGACAATTGCTAGAGGCTGGGAAGGGTAGTGGGGAGAGTGGGATAACGTGGGGATGGTTAATGGATGCAAAAATATAGTTAGATAGAATGAACAATATTTGATGGCACAACAAAGTGACTATAATCAACAATAAGTTAGGGTGTACTTTAAAAATAATTAAAGAGTGGAATTGGAATATTCTTAACACAAATAAACAATAAATGCCTGAAGTGATGGATACCCCAATTTCCCTGATTTGATTAATTCATAGTGTATACCTGTACTGAAAAATCACATATATCCTATAAGGATATACAACTATTATGTACCCATATTTAAAAATAAAATATAAAATAATATGAAGCCAAGGATATATCTTTGTTATCTATGATGTAAAACTGGGTCAAGTTAAAATACTTTAACATATTTGGTTAAGGACAATTCATTTTCTGGATTAGGATCTATAGATTTGTTAATACCTCACCTGAGAATTTCATGACCTGGAGATAGAAGAACAAAATAGAATAAGAGAATTGGGAGTCTAGTGTGCAATTGCAGATAGTCTAGATAGGATGGTGACTGGCATATTCCATTCATTGGATACAGCAAAGATTAATTACAGAGAAGAAAATCAAAATAGAGAGCAAGAGACAATTACCTACATTTGAAAAATTTTGAATGCTAACTGTAAGTTAACATGCTTGGAATTTTAGCTTTTATAACATACATTTTATTTCATTATAATTTGATTTTTATGTAGTTTTATAAGATAAAGCACATAAGATATGAAGTAATCAAGGTTCACAGAGGTTATTCTTGAGAGAGTTACTTGGTGGAAGGTACATAGTAACTGGCAAAGATAGACTTCTATTCATAGTTTTCTTCTGTCGAATCCTGACTTTTTTCCCAATTCTGAAACACAGTCCCAAGAGATTAGCTAGCAGAGCCTAGAAACTTAAGTTTGAATGCTAGGAAACAAAGGGTTATATAAACAAACAAATACAAAAAGTATTTAAAAGTGGCCAAAAGTTATGGGTAACATGAGGTTATAAACTCAAAGACCTTATGGCCTAAAAGGTGTAAATCTAATAACAAATCCTGGGTAATTGATGCCACTCAGGAAAAAATGAACACTATTTTTGAATTTAGACCTATAAAATTAAGGTTTTCATTCCTGGGTCAGGTTAGTAAATGGAGGTCAGCAGATAAACTTGGCTAAAGAGGAGTAAATTAATGGACCCAATATTATTCTTAGCTTTCTAAATTTATATTATTATAAAATAGAAAGTATACATTTTGTATAAATTTTAGTATTAACTTAGGAAGATTTTCATGAATTTAATTCCCAAAGGGTTGGAGTTTGGAAGTACTCAAAAGAGTGTTACACGTAACTAAGCACAACAGATATCCACCAGCATAAAATCACCCCCCCAAAAAAAACCCCACAACTCATAACTCTTATAAAACAATAGCACAAGTGGGAAAACAATAAGGTACTACTAAACAGGATGAACAGATCAACATCCCACATGCCAATTCTGTCACTCAATGTTAATGGTCTGAATGCTCCTGTCAAAAGACAAAGGCTAGCAGAAAGGATGTATCTGCTGTCCAGGAAACACATCTAAAAAACTACAAGGATGCACACAGACTCAAAGTGAAAGAATGGAAAAAATATTCCATGCAAATGGAAATCAAAAGAGAGCAGGTAAAATTGACTTTAAGCCAACAAAGTTAAAGGGAGACAAAGATGGCCATTATATAATGGTAAGGGGAACAATTCAACAAGAAGACATAACAATTTTAACTATATATTAACCTAATACAGGAGCTCCCAGATACATAAAGCAAAATTTACTACAGCTAAGCAAAAAAATAAATAAAACCATCATAATTACTGGGGACATAAAGCAAGATTTACTAGATACATAAAGCAAAATTTACCACAGCTAAGCAAAGAAATAAATAGAACCATCATAGTTACTGGGACCTCAACACCCCATTGTCAGAGCTTGAAAAATCATCCAACCAGAAAATAAATAAACAATGGACTTAAACTGGACTCTAAATCAAATGGACCTAACAGATATTTGCAAAACATTCTACACAAACACTAATGAATATACATTCTTCTCAGCAGGACACAGCACATTTTCTAAGATCGATCATATCTTAGGTCACAAAAAAGATCTATACCAATTCAAAAAAAAAAAAGATATCATACCATATATCTTAGACCAGAGTGGAGTAAAACCAGAAATCAATGACAAGGGAAACACTCAAACCCATACAAAGTCATAGAAATTAAACAATCAAAAGATTCTTTGAATTGAATAACAAAGGGGACACAAGTTACCAAAATCTATGGGACACAGTGAAAGCATTCCTCAGTGGAAAATTCATAGCCTTAAATGCTTACATGAAAAAGACAGAAAGATAACAAATTAACAACCTAACAATGCAACAATGCAAAGGATTAATGAAAAAAAAGTTCTTTGAAAAGGTAAATAAAATTGACAGTTTTTTTGCTAGATTAACCAAGAACAGAAGAGAAAGGACCCAAATAAGCTCCATCAGAAATAAAAAAGGAGACATTACAACTGATACCACAGAAATACAAAACATCATCCATAAATAGTATGAAAATTTCTATGCACATAAACTAGAAAATGTAGAAGAAATGGACAAATTCCTGGAAACACACAACTTCCCAAGACTCAATCAAGAAGAAATAGAACTCCTGAACAGAATAATAACAAGCAGAGAGATAAAAGCAGTAATAAATAAAACCTCCCAACAACAACAACATCAACAACAACAAAAGCCCTGGACCAGATGGTTTCACAGCCAAATTCTACCAGACCTACGAAGAAGAGCTGGTATTCATACTACATAAATTATTCCATAATATTGAGAAGGAGACAATTCTCCCCAACTCATTCTATGAAGCCAGTAGCAGCTTGATACCAAAGCCAGGAAAGGACACAACAACAGAAAAAGAAAACTACAGACAAATATTCCTCATGAATATAGATGCAAAAGTCCTCAATAAAATACTAGCAAACCAAATTCAGCAGCACATCAAAAATAAATAAATAAATAAAAATAAAATAATCCACCATGACCAAGTGGGCTTCATCCCAGGGATGCAAGGACGGTTCAACATATGTAAATCAATAAATGTGATTCACCACATAAACACAAGCAAAAACAAAGACTGTATGGTCATCTCAGTAAGATGCAGAAAAAGCATTCAACAAAATACAGCACTACTTCATGATAAACACCCTCAAAAAACTAGGCATAGAAGGAACATATCTCAAAATTATAAAATCCATATATGACAAATCCATAGCCAACATTATGCTGGATGAGGAAAAGTTGAAAACATTCCCCCTAAGAACTGGAACAACACAAGGGTGCCCACTGTCATCACTGCTATTCAACATAGTGCTGGAAGTCCTAGCCAGAGCAATCAGGCAACAGAAACAAATAAAGGGTATCCAAATCAGGAAAGAGGAAGTGAAATTATTACTCTTCGCTGATGACATGATCTTGTATCTAGGAAACCCCAAAGATTCCACCAAGAGATTCCTGGAATTAATAAATAGCTTTAGCAATATTTCAGAATCAATGTACATAAATCAGTAACATTTCTATATACCAATAACTGTGAAGGTGGGAGTTTGGGATTTTTTAAGTAAATTGACTAAATTTAATGTTTAGATTAAAATGTTACAGAAATGATATTCTAAAGCAGGAGTTGTCCAACTTGGCAGTATTGACCATTTTGGACTGGGTAATTCTTAGTGAGGAGTTTTCCTGTGTATTGCAGGAGACTTAGTTGCATTCCTGGCTCCTAGCCACTAGAACCCCCACCACCCTTCCGACAGTTGTAACAACTGAAAAATGTCGCCAGACATTGCAAAATGTCCCCTAAAGAGTAAAATTATGCCAGTTAAAAACCACTGTTCTAAAGACACCTTTTTCAAAATGTCTCATTTTTAGAAACATAGTCTTATATACTCATGAGAACATAGCTAAAAAATTTCTTTGGCCTCTTTCAAATTTTAAACAGTAGCTTTCAATTTCTAGAAATAAATTTACTAAAACACAGCTTCTAATTACTGTTTTTAAATCAGCATACTTAAGAAATTACTAAATTTTGACGATTTTTATAGTGAGTGCTTGAATCTCATAATGGAGAATACTCTATTTCTTATCGCTGTTTCCTAAATAATACCTCTGTAAATAATTTTCCATTAATGTAAAGTAGAACATCAATATAACCAAAATCAAATGAAAGCATATTACCTTTCTTAACCCAAACTTATAAGAATTTATTGTTAATTACATGTTTAAATTATTCTTTCTATTATATATAAAAATGACATACATAAAAAATGGTCTGCTTTTCTTAGTTAGGAGGCCCGTGTGTTGTTATGGTCATTTCAAACTATATATATGTATGTACTATAATATGAGAGTCTTGGATGTTTTAACTATTTCTTAAAACCATTTAATATACAAAATCTTTCAAATATAAGGACACTGGATTGTGGTCATTACTTTCAGTTCAGCTAAGCATAAATTTCCTTAAATTCCCTTTATTAAACACAAAAAGACAATGAGAGATAGGAGAACAATTTGAATGTTCCTGTGATACATGTAGAATGACAGTGCTGTGCATCTTTATTTCACTACAGACAACAATTGCATATACCAAGAGGATAATTTTTTTTAGTAGACTCCAGCAGATAAATTTTTATTGGTCTAAATAATTCAGCAGCTTGTTATAATAAAACCACTTCACATTATGCATTTTCTTGCTCTGTCTTAAATGCACACAGTAGTATCCACTGGATACTACTAATATCTAATGCATACTAGAGGTTTCCCAGTTTATGATGAGTTGTAGCTCTTCGAGGAACTGAGACCATTGCTAGGGGACTTGGTTCAACATTCACCAGAAAAAGAAAAGCTAATCACAGTGTGGAGTAAAGGAACAAAGAATATAATGGAGGTTTTCTGGTCATTATGTTGATCCGAGAGGAGGTTTCATAGTCACAGCACATCTGGAGGTTAGTTTTCAAGTTAGTCCTTCAGGGATTATGTGGGAGATTAAAATTTATATAGGACAAATATAATTCTCAATAAAATTTAAGGGGCAGTAACAAGTTTCCATATTTGGTAGCTTTCTTTTTAATGTTTCACAGATAAATTGGAAAATAAGATCATGCAAACTCTAAACGTTTTTCTTTTTAAGATATGAAAGGACAACTTATTTTAAATCTGAAAAAGAAATTTTGAAACTTTATCAAATTCTTCCTTTTTTGCAGCTTAATTCTGTAAATATTTTTGGAGAAGAAGCCTGCTTACCTAATCACACATTGTTCTGGGTTTGAGGCATTCTCAATCTTGATTGGCAATATTCAGGGACTGGTTCTGGAGCATCTATTGCTAGACTGACCCTCACAACCCTTTTCTCCTTCGTACTCTTATGACCACTTTTGACTTATGACAGGATTTGTATTGATTCTTGGTGCATAGTAATTTGAAACATGTTTAATATATTAATATTTATGCTTATATAGGATCTAAGGAAGATCTCAGAATGAATTCCCAAGGGGGATATTTCAACAAATTCAAATGCACCTTATAAATATTTTATTCAACTTTTGATTTAGTGTGATACCTGGCTTATAACTCCTGATGCCAGGTTCCCATTAGAATACACAGGAAGAGAAAAGAGATCAACATTTCCCATCCTAAGTGTGACAGTTTACCTAAGGCTAAAATCCAGAAAAAATATAAAATGCATTAAATGTAAGTGAATCAAGAGAGAAGCATGTTCAGATCAACCAAGAAAAGACAGTCACAACAGAATTCTCCTGTACTCTGCGTGCACCAACTCAGTGTCTTTATCAACAAATACATTGGACAACTGCACCTCTGTCCCTCAGGAGCTGATTTCTGAAGTAGTCTGATTAGTATTGCCCTTCCTGCCTGGCCATTATTTTTAATTACATTCTAATAGATAAAATATATTTTTATTTATTAATCTACAGTATATTCATAAAGGAAAAAACTTTCCTTAAACTCCACTCGATCACACTCTGTTGCCTAAGGTAACCCCTGTTGCTAATTTGGTATGTCATTGCAGATGATTTTACTATGCATTTACGTCTATATAAATATGTGTGTATATACACAGGCAATAAAAGCAAAAATAGGCAAATGGGACTTAATTAAACTAAAAACTTTCTGCACGGCAAAATAAATAATCAACAGAGTGAGGAGACGACTTATTGAATGGGAGAAACTATTCGCAAACTATTCGTCTGACAAGGGACTAACACTAAAATATGCAAGGAACTCAAACAACACAAAAGGGGGAGAAAACAACAAATAATCCCATTAAAAAGTGGGCAAAGAACATGAATAGGCACTTCTCAAAAGAAGACATACACATTGTGAACAGACATATGAAAAAATGTTCAACATCACTAATCATCAGAGAAATGCAAATCAAAACCAAAATGAGATATCATCTTACCCGAATCAAAATGGCTATTATTAAAAAAAAAAAAGGTAACAGACTTTGGTGAGGATGTGGAGAAAAGGAAACTCTTTTGTACTATTGCTGGGAATGTGAACTAGTACAGCCACTGTGGAAAGCAGTATGGAGATGTCTCAAAAAAACTAAAAATAGAATTACTATTCAATCTAGCAATTCCACTATTGAGTATCTACCCAAAGGAAAAAAATCAGTATGTCAAAGGGATACCTGCATTTGCATGTTTATCATAGCACTATTCACAATAGCAAAGCTATGGAATCAATCTAAGTATACATTAATGGATGAATGGATAAAGAAATCATTATACATATAGACAATGGAATACTCCAGGCATAAAAAAGAATGAAATAATGTCATTTGTAGCAACATGGGTGGAACTGGAGGTCATTATCTTTAGTGAAATTATTCAGGCACACAAATAAAAATATTTTGTTATATAAATTTATCTCTAAGTCCTCTTTCGTCTACAAGTCACAATTTTTAATAAAATATATATCTGTTTTTCATTTCAGTCTGATACACTTTCTAATTGTCTAAGGGGATTAACACAAGGATTATGTAGAGAATGTTGTTCTATTTTTAAAATATTTTTGGGTCCTTAGATATCTTGTTATTATTAACTTTTTATTTAACTCTCTTGTGATAAGAATACATTCTGTGTATGATATCAACATTTTAAAATATACTGAGATATATTTTCTGGACCAACATTTATTCTATCTAAATGAAAATCCCAGAGATACTGAAAAAGAAAATGCACTTTACAGTTTTTTTATACTAAATTTTAATGTACTGAAATATGAATTAGTTCTAGTTGTTTGACAATGTTGTTCAAATCTCATATATCTTATTTATTTTTACTTGTTTCTTTCATCAATTATTGACAAAGTATTGCCAAAATTTCCAACTGTGATTGTGGATTTTCCATTCCTTCTGTTGTTTCTCTCAGGTTTTACCTGATATATTTTGAAGGTCTTTTTTAGGTGCATACATTTTTAGTTTGCTATATCTTTATGATAAATTGGCTTTTCAATCATTACAAAATATTCCTTGTTATTTTTCATAATACTTTTACTTGACTCAAAATCTACTTTTTGATACTAACAAGTAGTCATATTAGCCTTTTTTTCTTACCTTTTCTTATTTATCTTTCTTTTATTCTTTTACTTTCAATGTATTAATATATATATTTACATTTTAAGTACTTCTCTTTGAACAGCATATATGTAACATGATTTTTTTTAAATTCCAATCTAATATTCTTTTAATTTGAAGGGAAATTTCAGTGCATTTTGTTCATGTAATTTTTTATGACTGAATATAAGACTATTATCCTACTATTGTTTTCTATTTTTTCCAGCTATATTTTACCCTCAGCTATTAAATTTTCTGAATTGTTTGGTATTAAATTAACATTATGTAGTATTATATTTTATCTGTTGCCTTTTCAGTGTTTCTTAGTGATTGCACTAGTAATTACCATATGAATCTTATCACATTCTATTTAGAGTTAATATTGTACCACTTCACAGAAAATGAAAGAAATTACAAAAGCACATTTCTATTTTAAGGTCATTCGTTAGTGTTATAGTTGTCAAATATTTTACTTGGACATACATTGTTGAACTCAAAATATTATTGTTTTAAACAGTTAATTGTCTATTAAGGAAATTAAGAGAAAGAAAAAATTAAAAGCAAAGTTTTTTTATAGTTATCTAAGTGTTTACCATGTTGAGTATTCTTAATTCCTTTCAGTATCTAGATCTGAGTTTGCAATTGGTATCATTTTTCTTCAGCTCCATGAACTTTCTTCTAGTGTACATCGTCCAAGATTGGATTATCTCATTTTTGCATATCTGAAAACGTCTGCATTTCACCCTCATTTTGAAGGATGTTTATGGTGTCCATAGAATTCTGGGTAGACATTTTTTTTTCAGCGTTCTAAGCATGTTACCTGGATGTCTTATGGCTTCATTGATTCTCAAGAAAAACGTTAGCCATTGTATTTAGAGTTGTTTCCATATTATATGATTCCTCTGGTTGCTTTAAAAATTTCCCTTTATCTTTCATTTGTAATGGTGGAACTACTGCATATATATATATATATATATATATATATATATATATATATATATAACATGTATTTTTCATTCTTAGAATTTATTTCTTGGATCTATAGAGGGTTTTACCCAAATTTGGAATATTTTCAGCAAACATGGTTTTATCAAGTTTGTGTCTAATTATCCCTTTTCTTCTAAAACACGAGTAATAATTTCATAGTTTTCACATTACTGCTCGTGTCTTTAACGCATTTTCTGAATGCTCTTATTTTATTTCTTTTTTTTATACTTAAGCTTAGATATTTTCTGTTGATATATATTCCAGTTGTCTAATCTACTTGTAAACATCCAGTGATTTCTTAATTTTATACATTGTGTTTTCTCATTATGTAATATTGATTTTCTTTTTATTTTCTTCAATATTTTTGTTCGAGTATAATTTATGGACAGTGAAATGCACAGATCTTAATACACAGTTCAGTTATATTACCGTTTTGGAAAATCCACACATCCCTGTTAACCATGCTCAGTTGTATAAAATAATGTCATCTCCTCAGAAATGTCCTTTATGCCCTTTCCTATGCATTTTGTTCATGTGAGTTAAAGTCTGTAAAATTTTATTTATTAAATTTTGTAGATGTATTTCTCTTGTGAAATCCTTTATCTTTTCTTCTACATTGTCCATATTTTCCTTTAACAGATTGTTATTAAAGTCGTTGGTGCTACTTCCTGCATCAACGTGGCTGTTTAAATTGTTTGCTTGTTTCTCTTTGTATCATCTTGTTTCTTGTCACATCTGCTAATTTTTAATTGACTGCCAGATGTATATAAGAAAAAATTGTAAATGTTAGGCCCATTTGTTTTAGAGTCCCATTTAAGTCCTGTGTTTATTTATTTATTTTCAGTCTGATGATCTGTCCAGTTATGTCAGTGGGGTGTTGAAGTCCCTGGCAATTAAAATACTGCTGTTTCACCCTTTGCTTAGATCTAGTAGGGTTTGCTTTATGAATGTGGGTGCTCCTGTGTTAAATGGATAAATATTTAGGATTGTTATGTCTTCTTGTTGAATTGCTCCCTTTATCATTATATGATGACCATCTTTGTCTTTCTTTACTATTGTTGATTTAAAGAAATTTTATCTGATATGAGAATGGCTACACCAGCTCTCTTTCTGTATCTATTTATGCGGAATATTTTTTTCCATCCTTTCACATTGAACCTGTTTGCATCCTTATGGTTTAGATGTAGCTCCTGGAGAAAGCAGATAGTTGGGTTATGTTTTTTCGTCCATTTAGCCAGCCTATGTCTTTTGAGTGGTGCATTCAGACCATTGACATTAGAAGATGAGTTAGGTAAAATTGTGCTTAAATTATTTTTTGCTGAAACCGGAAAGGAAGGGTTAAAATTTATAATGCTCACAGTGATAGAAAATAAAGGCAGTTATTTTAATTAAAATTAGAAATGAGGCAAACATGCCTATTATCATCATCATTATTATTCTTTAGGCTTCTTTTGGAGAGTTTTGTTTTTCCTAACAGGGAAAACCAAATTCAAAATTGTCTCTAATTATGGGAAAAAATAAAATACTTAACTATTTTATTAATAATATTTTCTTTAGTGAGAATCAACAAAAAAGATATTAGAGACGATAATATAAGATCAGCACAAATAAACATAATTTTTAAACATACAGAAACATACAGATTAATAACTTTTCAATATACCAGAAAAAACAACACTATTAATTAGTGGAAATGCAAAATGTTATAGAAAGAAAAAAAATCCATAAAACACTTAGAAATAAACTTTACACGAAATTTAAGATAACCACATAATAAGTATTATATAATTTTTAAAGTTTGGTACAGGGAAGATACATAAATGGAGAGACCTGCCATATTAGTAAATAAACTGCAAGAAGTAAATATTGTGAAAAAAAAAATCAGTTTGTAATTGATTACTCTCCATGGTGAATTCAGTTTAAAGATTTGTTGTGTAAGTTGACAAATTGATTTAAAGTTCATCTGTAGAGATTTATTAAGTATATCTGATAAGTTATAAACTAATGAAATAGATCGATAAAATATCAACAAAGCTGTAATTAAAAATAAATAAAATAAAACAAAAACCTACACAAAGTAAAATACAAAAAGAAGAGAAGTTTTAGTATAAGAATATAAAGTGAAAATAAAACAGACAGGCCAAAAACAAAGGATGTATACCTGAAAATTTGGTGTGTGGGAAGGATGGCATTTTGAATCCCTGGGGAAATTTTGGCATTCTCCAAAGGGTGATTTATGTAATAGCAAAGGTAAACAAGAGTATTTTACTTAATTCAGAGCAGAACATTTTAAATTTTAAAAACCATTTGCTATGTTAGCCTATGTAAGAAAATTATATAAAAAATGCCTCAACTCACTTAACATCCAAACACCATGGACATTATTATTAATACTTAGGACATAGTTATATTGTAGGGAGTTAAGTTGAAGCTGACTTAAATAAAATATAAATAAATTATTGTGCAGATGACATATAGATATTTTTAAATGGTTAAGATGTATACTATCTTAAAGTTTTAGAATCATTGCAATATTTCTCTATTTGGAGAAAGTTTGAGGTACATAAGTTAGATCATCTATCAAATGAGTTCCAAAAGCAATAAATTACAAATATGTAAAAAATATACCACAAACTAGTTAAAGATAGGAAATTCTTTTTTATAGGCTTGAGAAAAATTGCTATTTGCAGATGAACATGAAACTCATGAGCCATGTAAAAACATAGCCATATTTTACTTGAAAAAATTTAAAATATTTTGAATGAGGAAAATATAAGCATAATCAAAAAAACTGGAAAAACAGGATAAAATATTTGCTACATGTAAACATAAAAGTGATTAATTGTCATATTATAGGAAGAGTTTCTGCAAAAGAAGAAATATATTAACTAAATGGAAAGATAGACAAGGGTATGAAGAGGTGCTTAACAAAAAATGCAGATAACCGTAAGTATACAAAAGACATTCTGCAACACAAATGATAGAAAATGCAAATCATATAATAGGATACCACTTCACTAATAATGTTAGAAAATGTTAAACTTTAAAAATTTTTTTTTAATTTCAGCTTATTATGGGGGTACAGATGTTTGGGTTACACATATAGCTTTTGCCCCACCCAAGTCAGAGCTTCAAATGTGCCCATCCCCCAGACGGTGCGCACTGCACCCATTAGTTGTGTATATACCCATCCCCTCCTCCCCACTCCCATCTGCCTGACACCCGATGAATGTTATTACTATATGTGCACTTAAGTGTTGATCAGTTAAGACCAATTTGATGGTAAGTACATGTGGTGCTTGTTTTCCCATTCTTGTGATAGTTCACTTAGTAGAATGGGCTAAAGCTCTATCCGGGATCATACAAGAGGTGTTAGATAACCATTGTTTTTGTGGCTGAGTAGAACTCCATGGTATACATACACCACATTTTATTAATCCACTCATGGATTGATGGGCACTTGGGTTGTTTCCACATCTCTGCAATTGTGAATTATGCTGCTATGAACATTCTAGTGCAGATGTCTTTTTTATAGAATGTCTTTTTTTTTTTCCTTTGGGTAGATACCCAGTAATGGGATTGCTGGATCAAATGGGAGTTCTGCTTGTAACTCTTTGAGGTATCTCTATATTACTCTCCACACAGTTTGTACTAGTTTGCAGTCCCACTAGCAGTGTATGAGTGTTCCTATCTCTCCACATCCACACCAACATTTATTGTTTGGGGACATTTTGATAAAGGCCATTCTCACTGGAGATAAGTGATATCTCATTATGGTTTGGATTTGCATTTCCCTGATGATTAGCCATATTGAGCATTTTTTCCTATGTTTGTTGACCATTAGTCTATCTTCTTTTGAAAAGTTTCTGTTCATATCCTTTGCCCATTTTTTGGTAGGGTTTGAGGTTTTGTTAAATGCTTTTCTGTATCTACTGAGATGGTTAAGTGTTTTTTTCCTTATTTTAGTCTATTAATATGGTGTATTACATTGAATGTTTTTCATATGTTGAATCAACCTTGCACCTAGGATAAATCCCCCGAAGTTATATTTTTTAATCCTTTTAATATACTGCTGGGTTCAGTTTGGTATTACTTTTGCTAAGGATTTTTACATCTATATTAATAAGTGATATTCATCTGTACTTGTTTTTTTCAAATCTATCTTGCAGTTTATTTGTGATTCTGTTATTACTCAGGAGTGTCTTATAAGCTTAATAACTTACTGGCTGCAACAATTGCATGAATATACTATACTATATGCTATCTTAAAAGATTTGCTTCATTTTCAATAACACAGATAGGTTGCCAATAGAAAGATGGAAAAAGATGCTCTATGCAACAGTAACTAAAAGAGAGCTGATGTGGGCATACTGAGAAAAAAGAGACTTTAAGACAAAAATTGTTATGAGAAATAAAGAAGAACATTATAAAAGAATAACACAGTGAATCAATCAAGAATATATAACAACTATAAACATATGAGCATCTAACAACAAAGCCCCAAAATACATCAAACAAAAAATGACAGATTTGAGAAGAGTAATAGAAAGTTTGACAATAATAGTTGAAGAAGTAATCCTCTATTTTCAATAGTAGATAGAACAAACTAGACAGAATATCAGCAAAAAATAAGGCTTGAATAACACTATAAACCATTTAGAACTAACAGATAGCTATAAAAAAATTTACCCAATAATAGCAAAATACACATTTTTCTCAAGTACACATGGAACTCTCTCCAGAATAGATCATATGTTATGTTACAAAACTTATCTCAATAAATTTAAAAATATTGAAATAAAATCATGTTCTCTAAACAAATGGGATAAAATTAGAAGTTAATGAAAAGAGAATTTTAAAAATTTTGTATTCAATTGTATAAATGTCTGCATTATTTGAATGTTTTAGTCAACATGGATTATATTTATAACATACAAATTAAAGATACTTCTATTAAAAATGTCTTCTAAAACAAAGAAGAAGAGAAAAGCGAAGTAACCTAGTACAGATAGTAAATGTTTGGAAACAAAAAGAAAAAAGCAAGGATGCAGGGCATGAGCTGCAAAGAAAATGACAGATGTTGTGCCCAAGTGTTCACATTAAAACCGGCATACTCTGCTGTTGACTAATGCCAAGAGAAGTCCTTTATAGTTATCTTTAAAAAGTAAATTTTTGGAATGTGTTCAGATCTGCCACCTGGCCAATGACAATGAAACCTTACTGGCTACAGTGATAAAAATGGTGGGCTTATACTTTTTATATCTATAATATACAGTTATTGGAGTAAGACAAATATGTCATGGCTCTGTGTGATTTTTTCATTTCATTTCTTTACTGCTCAATTTCTTAAGGAGATAAATGAATTTTGAAACTTGTGAAAAATGTGGTATTCTACATGGGAAAAATGAGGTGGATATGAATTTCTACCATTATTTATACATATTATGATATCATAGACAAACTATTCTGGATTGTTTTAGGAGCCTTAATAAAGAAAAGATATTTGAAAGTGCATGCATATTGACTATCTAGGAAGCAAGATTTTTCTTTCTGCTATTAGTTAGCCTATTTGATCTGTTAGTGTCATTTACTATATTGCTACAAAGGATGTCTCAGATTACTCTTTAAGAAAATGTTGCTTTTAATTTTATTCCCCACATACATAAATTGGTGACATTTTCCATGATAGAAATTGAAAGATAGTGGACGAAAGATAGAAATCTGATATATCATCTTACCTGATACCAAAAATTCCCAGAAATTTGTCTTAAGATAAATATATAATCATCAAGGAAGAAAATATATTATTGACAATTAAGAAAACTTTACAATGGTAAATTTTCATTTTTAAATTATGAAATATGAATAGAAATATTATGACGGATATCCACATATCCTCTGTACTTGAATTATTATAATAATTAACCTTTTTAATTTAGAATTTTTTTAAACAAAGTAGAACATTACAGTGAACATTAAAATGCTCTTTGTCCCCCTTTTCAGCCATGTCCCACATCATGTCCAGAAAAAATACTATGATAATATTGATGTATAGTTAACCAGTTCATTAAAACATACTTATATATTTATATAAATGGTTTGTAACATGCATTTTTTGGAACTTGGTTCTCTCACTCAATAATTGCACTTTCAAATCTTGTCCATGTTGTATATTTCTTTAAATATGAAAGATTAAGTATATATATATATATATACATATTAATTTATGTGTTTGTCTTAAACACTAGTAAATTTTAGTGATGGAATAATCCCAAAGGACAAAGAGAATGTGATTTATGGTGATAGCAGGAGAGAGAGAGCTAATAAAATGTTCTAGGATTAAAGCAGACAAACAGTGGTAACGAATTTAGCAAACTGGTAAAAATTAAAATTTGAGTCTGTAGAGTGGTAGAAGAGGGGGAATTCCAAAAGAAGTTCATTTTATGAGGCAAAACCCTAGCGTGAATGAGGAATAGGAGTACCACGTACATCTAAAAGCAGGGATTTAGGTTGGAAATTAGATGACTAGATAAAGGTTTCTAAAAGGAACTGTTTACTTTTTACATCTCATGCTTGATCCTAGGTCCCCAAGAGCCTAACCTTCCTCCACTGCTGCAGGGGTTGGATGAGAGATCAGGGATTGATTACACAGAACCTCAGAATGGCTCTAGGGTGGTAGACAGATGAGTCCATCCATTTTTTAAAACTCATACAACTGTATACTAGAAAGAATGACCTTTGTTGAATGGAAAACACAGCAGTAACAACAACAACAATGACAACAACAACAGGGTTTTAGTGTATATAGTATAGAATGCAGACTGTAGCAAATGAGCATTGCAAATACATAACATAACCTTCCTTAAGGAAGTAGGAAAAAAAAGGACTGACGGAGGTAACTTTGAAAAACAGTATTTTGACGATATAGTAAGACTAAATGCAAAAGAGTTATACATAAACACTATAGTATACTCAGTACATGTTTATCTCACAGTGATTCTAAAATCACTTTACATGTAAACTAGGATTGAACAAATAAGGAAATGAACTGAAGTTAATGGGAGTCATGTTTCTTACCTTCCAAGAAAGGGTGAAAGGCTCAAATGAAACCTATGGTGCTGGCTGGACTAAAATCAGAGATACCAATATGATCGAATGCATACTTCAATATGTATTCAGAGACATAAATACAGATACACAGATGTGTGGGGATATGTATAAATGGGTTAGTAGACATTATATATTTCCTAGATCTGTCCACAAAGACCTAAATTCAGTATTTTTGAGGGGGGAGGGAATTGTACAGTCTAATGCCGTACAAGGGTAAATTCAAAATAAGCCCGAGGTCTTACACTGTCAGAACTTAAGAAGTTCTTAAAAAAAAAAAAAAAAAAAAAAAAAAAGGAGGGGTATTTCAAAAGAATACAAGAGTCAATGTAGAAGACCCCCCAGTGGCTAAATCTGGGATAATTTGATCAACAAATAAATAATGAAAGTTTTGCGTTCAAACTCAAATAATAAAATAATATCCATTAATACATTTTGACATAAATGATTGAATAGATATTAATAAATGAGGAAGGAGAGACAATTCTTCACAGAAGAAATCTCAGTTATATATAGAGAGAGATAACCTTTTCCTCTACTTACCAAAAAAGTCCATGATCCAGGCCTAGTTTACAAAATACCTGCCCTGTACTCTTCAAGGCTTTGAAAAACGTGGAAAAATTGAGAAATCGTCACAGAGACAAGGAAAATAAGGACTCATGACTAAATATATACTTGGTATCCTAGATTAGATTGTCAGAAAGAGACATTAATAGAAAAACTGGAGACATATGAATAAAGGCTGTAGTTTATTCAACAGTGTTGTATCAATTTAGTGTAGTACCTGTGTTAATTCTTCAGCTTTGGAAAATATCCTATGGTTAGATATAATGTTAAGATTAGAGAAAAATGGATGAAAGGTATACATGAAGTGTCTGTTCTACCTCTGCAGCTTTTCTGTAAATCTAAATTTGTTTTCAAAGTGACAAGTATGAAAAATTTAAAGCAGGGGTGGTAGAAAAGCAGTACTGGGAGTTGTAATATTAAACAGGGAAGTTAGAGAAGTACTTAATCGTGAAGGTGACATTTGCACAAAGACCTGTTTGAGGTAAGGGAATGAGTCACGTGTATATCTGGGAGAAGATAAATATCAGAATAGCAAGGAGATCTGTGTGTCTGGAGTGAAGTGAGAAGGAGGAGATCAATATTAAATTGCATCCACAGATAATAGAGGATGAGTGATGGGGAGTGTACAGTATTAAACATTGTAGGCCGTGGTCACTTCTTTGGCTTTTACCTTGAGAAAAACAGGAAGACACTGGAGGACTTTACGCAGAAGAATATTATGACCAAAACAAGGAAAGGTGGGTCAAAGATTTATAAACGACTATGGTATTTCACTACCTAAGTCTCATAAATACACAATTGTTTGTGTCTACTTTAACTATTTTATTTTCATCCTAATTATTCATTTGCTTAACCAGAGTTGATTTACAAAATGAGACAAGGAAACTTTTGTGTGCCTGGGCTCTTCTGAAAGGACTAGTTTCAGACACCACAAAGTCACCTATGAGCTAGTCTTTATACCAGATAGAAGACCCATCAACAGACCCATTCTCAAAAAGGCTGAATGCTGGACAGCTCCACTAAGCTGTGTGTGACTCAGGATGGTGATTGCTGTGTGTTGAGAAAGAGTAAGTAGATCAGAAGAAATACTTTGACAGCATATTGACACACAAATGAAAATACTACAGTTTTTTAATAACTGCACACGGATGCTTAATCTTGTATATGCCTTGTTAGAGATGCATGTGTAATTCCAGATGCTACCTAAAATAATTGCTGTAGATCTGTTAACATAAAGCTGAATTTTAAAATTATTTTGAAAAGGCAAATTTTAAGTTTTTGGGTTATTTAACACCGCCATTATAAACAGAAAAATGAACATTTTGTCATGAAGATCGCACATACACACACACATTCACTTATATTTTTTTCCCCAGAAAATGGAAGAAATAATGGAATAACAAATGCCTGTTTCATGAAACACACATTATTTTGGCATCAGTGCTTCAGTAATTCCTGATGTGTCTCCTGACAATAACTCAGATTGTTGCAATGAAGACTGTATGTTTGATTATTTGGATACCTGTCATGCATAACTGGAGGGCGGCTGTAAAAAACAGGATTAATCAAAGTAGGATTATAATTTTCTGCAACACCTGTTTTGACCAGCTGCCTCTGATTGTACATTCTATTCCTCTAGTCCTCCCAAATTACACAATAAAGCAATTTAGAAATCAGTGGAGAGTCCAGTGTCATTGTGCCAGAATGGAAGTCAAACATTAGAACAGAGGCACCTTTGAGCTACCTGATTTAATTTGTTTAGATTATTCCAGAAAAAGTAGAGCAAGCAGATAATATAATACATTGGGAAATCCCCAAAAAGTTTTTGTTTTAAAAATTTTATACCATTTCTTTGTTCTCATTTGTTTGTTTAATCTTTGTACTAAGCACACACTAACAAGAGAAAGAGGAGTTAACTTTTGAAGCTATATATTATTTATTCAGAAACTAAAAGTATACCTTAGCATTATAATAATGTATCTAAGTGTACTGAAAAATACCAAGAAGATTTCATTCTAACATATTTTATTAATTTATCAATTCATTTTATTTATAATATATTAAGACAAATATAAACAAGTTAAACTTTACCTAAAATGAGTGATAGCATGCATATTATGAGAGGAGTCAATATTATAGTTATAAATAAGCAAAAACAAATGGGAAAGGATTCACGGAGTTTTAAATTTTATTAAGAGCCTGGACAGAAATCTCATTAGGACAACAGAGGGGACTGTATTTTGTGTGTGAGTACTGGGCCTAAATATGCCATTAAGTGATCACAGTCTTCTTGAAATATAAAAGCTTTTCAGAATATTAAGCAATTGTTAAACAGTTTTGGAAATATACTGCGTATGGGTGTTTAATGAGTCAAATTTAGATTAAAAACAGTCTTGGTGTAAATAATTTCACAATAAATGAAATTACAATTAACTATGTTCATAATAAATATTATCAGATAACATATTTAAGCTCTGTAATGTTTTAGAGGTAGGAATTACAAGCATTGAAATGTAACTGTTATTGCATTATTCCCAATATAACATATAAATTACCAATGAGATAGCACTCATCTAAGTTTTTCCTATGATATTCATCTCCCAAGAATGTGTTAGGCATACAGAATGAAGAGTTGGTGAAATGAAATTGGTATTTTATAAATATAGTCAAAACAGCACCAATTAAATTCGATTTGATCTAAGATGACTGACTGATCACTTGTGAAGTAATATAAATTATATTAATGAAGTGTGCAACACAATTTTAATGTTGGTGATGAAATGTTAGTTTAACAAGTATATCAAATATTCAAATCCCTATGTACCTAGAAATTTCAGAAGAGAACAATGCATAAACCCAAGAAGTTAATATGATTTCTTATGTAAGGATCACATGGGTTGTGTTTGATGAAACACACTAAAATGCATGCATTGCCCCAAGGTGCATTAGTTTAGCTCATGACGTGTGGCAAAATTGAGGGTTTATTGTCAGAAATAACTTAAAACATGTAAAAATATATTGAAGGTTTCTGTCATGTGTATGAGATCCATGATATATTAGATATGTTTCTGGATATATGTGTATATTAAAAGAGACAGATACATGTGAATGTGACAGAAGTCATATTCATATGTTTCAATTTTTAAAATTTTACCCAAATTCATTTAGTATGCTTTTAAATGCCATAATGTTAAATGTCAATCTCTAATTTATCTTGTTTACTGGTTTCTTTGAGTTTTATGTATTAATTTAATTCAGAAGTAAACAAAAATCCTCAAGTGCATAAACTTATTTTTCTATTTATATTCTTCTCTATACCTTGAAATATGGACTAATATAATTAAGGCAATTAGGCTCTTTTAATACAATAAAAATGTTAATTGTCTAATTAACAAAAATAATGATTGGCAAGGAAATACATACCTTCTGCCAATGAGCTAAGAAAATTTTGCTTCAGTCGATTAAATGCCTTCTATTATAAAATTACCCCTCCTTTTTGTGTATTAGCCTTAAAGAATGAAAATGAAGAGCTGTTCTTGGCATAAATGTATTTAGAATACTTAGTTGCTTCCTGTAGTCATGATTTCTGAGAACTATGAATTTACCTCGTTGTGTATTAAAAATATAGGGTTATTGTTGAAAATGTAATTTAGAATAAAGTTCAGAAAATTCAATTTTCAGTTTTTCTGCATTTTTTAAAAAATTAATGACATAATTTTGGTTGTATTAATTTTTTAGTTCATTTGTAAGATGAGCAATTTGGGCTCCATTTTATACTTCTGATTTATGAAAACCTTCGTGAAGTAATTTAAATACCAGTTTAGGTAACAGACTGTAACTGAAACTGTCTTCAACTGGGAATCAGTAATGTAATATGTTTGGACCTGTTTCGACAGCACATATTTAGCCTAGTTTATAATTATGTGATTGTACTAGGAAAAATCCTTGAGTATACTGGAAAGAAACCTACACCCAAATTTGTGAGATCTCTATTCTTAGCTTTCTTTTATAACTTGGCATTCACTCAGCATGCATTCTATGAATATGTACTGAGTGCCTTTCATGTGCATTGCACTTAGTCAAGACATTATGTCTTTTTATTTTATTTTTTATTTTATTTTATTTTTTAACTACTTATTTCTGCATATGTTGCAGGGGTCAGAAAGGATTGAACTAAAATCACTTTAAGTTTTTTGCACTGGTGAACTCAGAAAATGATAATCTTTTGAACTCGTTTTTGAAAAATTAAAGCAAAACATTATATCTAGATGTATCTTTCAAGAATACTTATGCTCTAATTAGGGATCCATGAAAAGAGAGACTATGTTAAATGAGTTTCCAGAGGAATAGATAAGGAAAATGAAACGCAGACTATAGTGTGTGTCTGTGTGGAGAGGGTATGCACTAAACTTTAAAACCACAACTTTTTATTGATATATTTTATTTTATTCATATATTAAATATTCACCATATGCTGCCTGCATCCACAGTGCTGTGTGCTGCTAAATAAAAAAATGACAAAGCACAGCAAATTTGCACCGATACATAGAGCTCAATAGGAGGAGTTTAACTGGGATTGGCACACCTATCAGTCATCTCATCCCTATGTTAAAAAGAAAAACTTTAGGCAAATTATATTTAGCACAGTTTATTTGAGCAAAAACAATGCATGAATCAGGCAGCACCCTGAACTAGGAAAATTCAGAGAGTTCTACCCAGCAACATGGGTAGGCAGTATTTATAGACAGAAAAAAATAGTGGCATATCAGAAACAGCTTGATTGCTTACAGCTTGGCATTTGCCTTATATGGCCATTGTATGGTCAGTTTGCTATTTGTTATTCCATTATTTTGGCTGCTGTGATTGACTGAAACACAACTACTTGTCACAAGAATATGGTCTTAATTTAGGTTGTAGTTTGTTTACATACTAACTTAGGCTGCACATTGTTACCTATGAAGGCAAATTTAAGCAAAATTTAATTTAACACCTATATTCACCAAAAAGAATTATTTAAAAATTTTCTTGCTTTCAAGTTGCTAACCAAAATATGCCATTACTTCCTTTAGCACTTTTAACAAATCACATTCTTTCCAATTTCAGTGAAATTAAGATCAGTAAGGTGAAATTTTTCTCAAATTCTTAGGGTTATTATGCTATAACCATGTAATATTTTTATAATTATAGGTTGTTTAATTTATTCAAATTGATCTAGTATGTAATACATTTTTAGTAAAGATACCTCTGATAATGGAAAAGATCAATATTTCTCACTCATTGAATATTTTATATCCTGTTCATCTCAACTCTCTCCAATGCTCTTTTGTTGTAGTTTGGTTATTTTTTCTAATTTTGTTTTTTCAAAATTTTTATTGTTATAAAACATACACAACATAAAATTTAAGCATTTTAAGTGTACAATTCAGTGGCATTAAGTACATTCACATTACTTTGAAATCATTACCACTATCCATTTCCAGAACACTTTCATCTTTCTAAACTAAAACTCTGTACACATTGCATAATAACTCTCCCTTCTCCCAGCCCCTGGCAAGCACTCTTCTACTTCTGTGCCTGAGAAATTTACTACTCGAGGTACCTCATGCAAGTGAAATCATATAATTGTACTTTTGTGTCTGGCTTATTTCACTTAGCATAATATTTTTAAGATTCATCCATGTTTTAGTTATGTCACACTTTCTTTTTTTTTTTAAAGCTGAATAATATTCTATTGTATGTATATACTGTATTTTGTTATCCATTCATCGCTTGAATGACATGTCCCTTGGTATTACTTCTACCATTTGGCTGTTGTAAATAATGCTGCTATAAACATGCATGCACAAATCTTTGTTAAATCCCTGCTTTCAACTCTTGGGTACATACCCAGAAGTGGAATTGATGGGTCATATGGTAATTCTATCTTTAATTTTTTCAAGAATCTCTATAATGTTGCTCCACTTTACCTTCCTACCAGCAATGGCCAAAGTGTTCCATTGTTTTCTACATCCTCATCAGCACTTGTTATTTGCCCTTTTTAAATATTCATTATAGCCATCTTAATGAGTGTAAAGTGGTCTCCAACACTTGCTGACACAAATTTGGGTGATTTCAATATCCACTTAAATGCTATTTTAAAATAAGTATCTTTAATTTCATTCCTTAGATGTTGTTTACCTTCCTTATTTTGCTGCTCATTCTCATGTTCCCAGTCAGTATCAATTACTACAACCTCTACACAACTTTAACCTAAACATCCCCATCTGATATCTGCTACCTTTGCAGTTCACTCCTAGAATTCCAATTGCTACAATCCTATGACTCTACTGGACCTATAATCTATTTATCCTATCACCATTCCCTGTCTTTAATCACCCACACAGCCTCACTCCTCTCCTTTCTTGTCTTAAATTTCATACGTAATAATGTAAATCACTTAAAATATTTACACTGCACTACTTATCATCATTTCTTTGACTTTAGCAAAGTCAAAACCCTGGTGAAATCCAACTCTCAGCCTACTTTGTGACTGCATCTGGGAAGTTAAACATGACTTGATGAAAACATACAATCGTGCCTACTGATATGATTTGTGAATTCTAGTCTCAAGTAGACCTTTAAAGCTAACTATCAAGCCATTGTTTCCTTTGTTCATTGCTTCTTTTATTCTCCTAAATGACATCCCCTCCTCAAACCTCCAATATTTTACAATTCTCATTCAGATTAATGACTTTGATTCTTATTTTACATAAAAAATTAGAAGACCAGTCCCCATAACCATACCCACCTTCTATATGCATCTCTACCTATATATTCTGTCAGGCCCTGTGGATTGATTGCCCTTTCTCCCAGCCCAAGGCAGCATTCACCTGTGCACCAAATCCCATTGCCTCTCACCTACCCTTGTTGGTCATTCTACTTCTCATTATTTAGTTGTTATTTTCCCCCACACTAATGAATCATTACCAAAAAAATTATTTTTCTTCTCATCTCCAAAAACAACTAAAATTTCTCCAGTAACCCAATAACCCTCTGGCTATAATCCTATTAGATTCAATGTCTCCTCTTCCCTCATACCAAAAAAAAAAAAAAAAAAAAAAAAAAAAAAGAAAAAAGAAAAAAAATTGCTCATAAATAAAGCTTCAAATTTATCTCCCATTTACTTTTTAAACAACTCCAGTTAGGCTTTTGTCCCACCACTGTTCTTATCAAGGTCACCAGTGAATTTTGCATGCCTAAATGTATCTTCAATTTTCAGTCCTCATCTTGCTTAACCTAACTGTAACATTTCACAAGATTAATTCTCATCTCATTCTGAAAATATGTTTTCACTTCGATTCCAATAGAATTGCCAGGATTAAGAACTCCCTTTTGGATACTCCTCGGTTTCCTTTAGTGCTTCTTCCTAATTTTTATGATCTCTAAACATTGGTGTAATCCATGAATCCTTTTCTGAAGCACTTCTTTTTTAACTACTTTCACTTTGTTTGTAATTTCATCTATATTATGATTTTAAATACCACCTATGTTCTTATGGGTGTTATATTTTTATCTCTAAACTTGACCTCTCTCCTAAGCTCCAATCTTGCTTGTTCAATTGCTGACTTAACATCTCTGAAAGTAAAATAAGTATTAAACTTTATATACTGAACTCCTGAAATACTAATATGTATATAAACACCCAAAATTTGCTCCTCTTGAAAATTCTTCCATTATAGTACAGTTGTATATCGGTATCTGTGGGAGATTTGTTCCAGAACTTCCAGTGGATACCAAAATCTACAGTCTCTTATATAAAAGCCGTAGTATTTGCATATAACCAACCTATGCACACCCACTTCCCACACCCACATCTCTAGCTCATTTACAATACCTAATACAATTTCTACACATCACTTCATCTTCGTGGATTCAATGTAGTATTAAGTGAGCAGCAAATTCAAGTTTTGCTTTTTTGGAACTTTGTGAATTTTTTCCCCCAAACATATTCGATCCACAGTTAGTTGAATCCACATATGTAGAACCCATGGATACAGAGGGTCAGCTGTAAATCAGAACTCCATTCCTGGGACATTTATGCACAAATTTGGAATAATTCTTTATCTTTCTCTTGTGCTGCCCATTCATCCACCATCAAACCCTTTAATGATGTCAGAATGTGACCACACTTCTCCAGATGTTCATTGTTATTGCTTTTGTGTAAATCAGAATTATCTGTTGGCTTGTATTACTGAAATAACCTATTAATTAATCTCCTTTATTTTCCCCTTTCCCCCTAAAGGTAAAAGCATACATAGTGATTATTTTAAGACACAAGTCAAATCAGTCACTCCTCTATTGAAAACTCTTCAATGGGAGGTGGGAATCTGGTATGGTGTAGAGAAGGGCTCAGCAAATACTCTCCAGAGATAACTATAAAACTGGTCCAAACTGTCAAAAATAATCATTTTAGGCATCTGGAGAGTAATGAAAGTAAAACAAAAATTGAGAAACATTTATTAATAAAGAACTTCTGATTTCCGGGTAAGAAAAATATGCGTCTGTGGTTTTCTTACCCTAATACTTTACTCATCCTCCCCAGTTTGATAGGATGATGGCTCCAGCAGAGGTATACTGAGACAGTGAGCCGCTTTACTGCTGGAAGGATCTTGCTTAATTTGTAACAAAAGACAAAAACAAAACAAAACAAAACAAAAGCCTGCAAAAAGTCCATGTCTGGTGGCATTTTCAGTAAAAGTAACAACCTCTGTTGTAAATGAACAAGGAAGACCAGAGACTAAGCTAGTTATTGTTGCACTACCATTTGGGATAGACAATGGATCATCACAAATATTTAACAGGGAGATTCCAGAAATCCAACAGCTATAAAGACAATGATAGGCTCTCCACACATACATGGCTGCCTCCTGTATTCATGCACAGGGAAGAATGGACAGGGCCATATGTATCCACATAACACTAGCAGATTAAGAGGCTATACACAGAGGAGACACATACAATCAACACATATATCCATCAGAAAATGATGGGAATATTACTGACTTGAGATCTTTTATGACAATAATTCACTGATCATTGCCTTACTATAATGCTTTGTAAACATAAGGGCAACACCTGGGAAGCCAGACTTAACCAAGCAAAAGAAAAAAGAACACAAAGCAGAGACATAAGCAGTCAATCTGCAGAGGAGATAAACTCTGCGAAGTTAATTCCAATGTATTTCTAAAGAAACAAACCAAAAGCAACAAAAAACATCCTCAAGGAGTACAGGAGGATCAAAATCCAGAGTGTTACAATATGTTATCTAAAATGTTCACTTTTTAACCAAAACTTATAAGACATGCAAAGAAATATGAAAGTGTGACCCATACTCAGAAATAAAAATGACAGTGCAAATAGTCTCTGAGTGTTGCCTAGATTTTAGCAAAGACTTGAAAGAGTTATTATAATACATTTAATAATCTAAAGGAAACTGCATAAAAGAGAACATGCTGATGTTGACTCAGTGCAGAGATTTAAAATGAAGTAATTGAAAGTATAAAAACAGAAACAAATACCAATCTTGTATTTAAAAAATACAACTGAAGTAAAAAATGCATGTCTTACTAAATGGTAGATGTGAGGCATAGAAGATGGAACCAATTTACTTGAAAATAAATCATTAGAGATGATCCAAATGGTCAGGAGAAAATAATGAAGAAAAATGAAAGCATCATAGGTCAGTGAGACTATCAACATACACATATTAGGAGTCAAATGAGAAGAGAGAAAAGTGGGAAAATAACTATTTGAAGAAGTAATGGCTGACAACATTTTTAATTTCATACAAATATTGATCTACAGATGCAAAAAGTACAACAAACTCAATGAAGGGTAAACCTAAAGAGATCCACACATAGGTACAACGTACACAAACTATTACAAAAAAAAAAAAAAAAAAAAAAAAAAAAAAAAAAAAAAAAAAAAAAAAAAAAAAAAAAAAAAAAAAAAAAAAAAAAAAAAAAAAAAAAAAAAAAAAAAAAAAAAAAAAAGGAGAGAGAAAATCCTGAAAGCTGCAAAAGGAAAATTATTTATCACATCCAGGGAAACAATACATTTAATAGCTGATTACTTTTCAGCACAAATGAAGGCCTGAGGACTGTAGAACAACATATTCGAAGTGTTGAAAAAAAATTGTCATCCTAGAATTCTATACCCAGCAAAACTATCTTTCAAAAATGAAGGTAAAATAAAGACATTCTCAGTGAAACAGAAACTGATATAATTTGTTGCACACAAAACAACTTTTCAAAAGTACTAAA